>CM035422.1:37823135-37843135 GCA_020310875.1 Ceratopteris richardii
TATATGGGAGTTAATGAATACTTGCTACCTCACATTAGAGGTCTTGAAAGTGCAAGTGATATATGGAATGCTTTGGAGGAGCATTTCCAAAACACTACAAAGTCAAGGAAGGCATCTTTGTGGGTAGAGTTTACCACATTCAAGAAGAAGGCTTCTCAATCCATCTCTCATTATGTAACAAGGATGAAGGATATTGCAGATGCATTAGGAGCAGTTGATGAAGATATTGAGGAGGATAAATTGGTAAGGCAAATCCTCACAGGTTTGAGAGGTGATGACAAATGGAAGCCATTCATTTTGTCCACTGAATTGTCACTAGATCATTTTACTCCTAATTTAAATCTATTTCTAGGACACATGCTAACCTTTGAGCAGGATGTCAAAGGTGAAAGTGATAAGAGTGCAGGTCAAGCAATGTATTCAAAAGATAAGAAGAAGAATAGCAAAGGGAAGCAACAAGCAAATGAAGATGAAGGTACAACTAGCCAAGCTAACTTCCTAAGAGGAAGAGGAGGTGGCAAAAGTAGAGGAAGAGGCAGAAGTAATAAAGATGGAGTCAAAGTTTGTTGGATTTGTGGTAAGACAAATCACTTAGCTCATGATTTTTGGCATAATAATCAAAATAATGGTGGATATAATCAGAACTTTAATTCAAGAGGAAGAGGTGGAAGAAATCAAAGAGGTAATTTTAGAGGTAGAGGTAGTAGAGATTACTTTGGAAGAAATGTAGGTAGAGGATTCCAAAGCCAATCCTACAACAATACCTACTACAATTATGCTTCAGATCACAAGGAGGATTCACCCTTAATCATGAATGCAACTTGTGAAAGGCAAAGTGGAGACCAAAGAGTTTTCTACATTGACTCAGAGTGTAGCAATCACCTAACTGGCAACATAGCCTTGATGACTGATTTGGAGAATAAGGTAACTAATCATGTAGTTCAAACAGGTGACAATACAAAGCATAATGTGAAGTCAATTGGATCAGTGAAGGCCAAGGATGGAAGTACTTTTTTGAGTAAGGTTTTGTATGTTCCTACAATTCCTAAGAATCTCAATAAGTGTAGGACAAATTGTTGAAAAAGGTTATGAAGTAAGGTTCACTAATGAAGGAGCTTTTGTGGAAGACCCTAGCAATGGGTATAAACAAATTGTTTCAGGGAAGAAAGAAGGAAGACTCTTCACATTGAAGATTCAAGGTAATGTTGGTCATGCCTTTTTCACTTGTGGAGGACATAAGATCTCTGAGTTAGATCTTTGGTACAAAAGGCTTGGACATTTCAATGAAAGAGGTATTAAAGATATGGTTAACAATGGTTTAGTGCTTGTTGAAAGGGTTTGCTCAGACATATGGTATAGACTATGATGAGACCTATAGTCTTGTGCCAAAGATGACAACCATCAGAACACTCATAGCTATTGTTGCATGTAAAGGTTGGAAATTATGTCAATTAGATGTGAAGAATGCTTTTCTAAATGGGTATATTTCAGATGATGTTTTCATGGAGCAACCACAAGGATTCAGAGATGAAAGGTATCCAGATCATGTATGTAAGCTCAAGAGAGCTTTTTATGGTTTGAAGTAGGCCCCAAGGGCATGGAATTATAGACTTGTGAAGTTCTTGAAGGAACTTGGGTTTCAAGTATCTAAAGCAGATAGTAGCTTGCTTGTAAAAGCAATTGATGATGGGTTCATTTACATGTGCATATATGTTGATGATATAATTCTTATAGGTACAGATGAGAAAGGCATTCAAAGCCTAAAGAAACAAATGGAGAAAGAGTTCAAGATTAGTGACTGGGGAG
This sequence comes from Ceratopteris richardii, assembly GCA_020310875.1. Classification (NCBI taxonomy): domain Eukaryota; kingdom Viridiplantae; phylum Streptophyta; class Polypodiopsida; order Polypodiales; family Pteridaceae; genus Ceratopteris; species Ceratopteris richardii. The sequence goes on from CM035422.1 coordinate 37,824,942, forward strand.
ACTTGTCATATTTCTTGGGCATGGAGATCTCATACACTCAACATGGAGTGTATGTAACTCAAGAAAGGTATTTGAAGAATTTGTTGATCAAGTTTAAAATTGAAGATTGCAGTACTCCAATGGAAGTGAATCACAAATTGAGCAGATATGGAGGAGAAGAATTCAAAGACATGAAGCTATATCAAAGTCTTGTTGGTAGTCTGATTTATGCTACATTAACTAGGTCTAACTTGTCATATGTAGTAGGAGTGTTGTCTCAATTCATGCATTGTCCTAGGAAAGAACATTGGGTTGCAGGACAAAGGGTGTTTAGGTACATTAAGGGTACACTCAAAGAAGGTTTGTATTATGGTTTTACATCAGATACAAACATCAAGATATATAGTGACACAGATTGGGCAGGTAATCCTTGTTGGAACATCAAGCTTACATTATGCTTGAGGTGGATTTGATCTACATCAAAGGCTATCGCGTCGAAAGAATATCCATTGGAGAGTTCTTTTTCATATGCTCATTTATTGTTTTTTTTTTTTGAGAGATTTTTGATGGCTCATTTACCGTTGTAAAAGCCTTGAGCTTTACACATGTAAAGGTAGAAAGATAGAGCCCAAATCCCACGAATTTGTGGTGGTTGTAGTTGCATTCAATCAAACAATCAATCACCGAAAAGTAGATCAAACTAGATCTTCACTTTTCCTAGATTGTAGGAAACTGAATTGATTCCCTCCAACAACCATTCCCACCTTCATTTGAATTCAAATTCAACTTGTAAAAGTCTTGGAACACTCCTAGAGGCTATATATGGACTTGAAATCACTTGTACATTACATGGAAGCAATATACATACACTTGTGACCATCATTGTCTTGCTCCTTCAATTCTCTGCATCATCTTCTTCGCCAACAGTAATCTTGCAGAGGCTGTTGCTCTCTCCCCAGAGCTTCAAATTGAGTGCACGATGACTCATTACAAAGGTATAAGTTTCTAGTTTATGCTTGTAAGTTTTCATAGCATTTGGTTTTGTAGATTGGGAGCACTATTAGTTTTTCTGTCTCGGGGTCAATCTCTACGTATTCCTGAAAAATAGGAAGTGCCACCGGTGAATGTCACATTCATTCCTATAGCATATTTTTCTTATTCCTTATACTTTTGTGCATTCCATACACTCAACCCTATGTGTATCATGCCCATAAAAGGATGTTTTCTAATTGTAATCATGCTGGTCGCTATGGGCATTTGAATTTCATTGTCTCTTCCATAGATAGTAAGTTTTTTGAGCTAGTCGACCCGCAAACCTATCTGTTTTGTATCGACTCATTCTCCTTGATGCTCCAAAGTACATAGTGTGTTTCTTTGCACTTATTACATGCTTGACCAAACTTCGTTGCTTTGAAACGCACTCTTCTACCTTCGACAAGCTTCTCCAAGTTCTTTCAATCCTGATGATAGGAGATCAACTTATGGATACTTGTGTTATGTGGGAGATAAGCTAATCTCTTGGTGTTCTAAGAAACAACACGCAGTTCCTTTATCATCTACAGAAGGAGAGTACAAAGGTATGGTTGAAGTTGCAAAGGAAGTGATATGGCTTAAGACTCTTATGAAGAGTTTTGACATTATTCATAGTACACCCACTATTCATGGAGATAACATGAGTTCATTGTATTTAGCTGCTAATCCTATTTTTCATGCCAAAACTAAACATATTGAGATTCACTATCACTCTCTAAGAGAGAAGGTGATGGATAAGGAGGTTGACATCATACATACTTCAACAAAAGATCAGATAGCTGATATGCTAACCAAAAGCTTGGATGAACCAAAGCTACCGAGATTCAAAGATATGGCAAGCATATAGAAGATAGAGAAAACCTCAATTGATTATTGAGGGGGAGCTGTTGGTGCAAATCAATCACCAATTGAATTTTTGATGAAGGATTGAAGTCAAGGATTGAAGAAAAGATCAATTTATGAAGCATGAAGAAAGTACATGTTTAGAAGATGAAGACTTGTATACATATGTACATTAATTTAGAGTTAGCTCACTTATACCTTTTGTATGGTCATGAGCTTGTACATATTTGCCTATATATACAAGTAAAAATGTTGGGGGAAATATGAGAGAGTATGAGAGAACACGAAATTAGAAGAACTAGGAGTCGTTAGACACTTTGGAAGTGAGAAACATATCTCTCTCATCCAGATGTAAAAGTTCTCTGAATAAGAAGAAAAGTTGCACTCGATATTTCTGAGTATTCTCCTTCTGTGCTTGATCATTTCAAGAATCCTTTCGTAGGTGTTTAATTCCATAGTTAATGAGTCTATGGTTAAAGTTTGAGAGGCTAATTGTAAACAGGCTGAGAGAATTATGTGTAGGAACATTTGTATATGAGAACGTGTTGAGTGTCTTCTGAAACAGGTCCTATTTTTCTTCCAACACAAAGGCCAGAAAAAATCATTTATGGATTGAATTCACCACACTAAGGAAGCAACCTAAGCAGGCTATTTCAGAGTTTGTGACTAAGATTAAAGATGTAGCAGATTAGTTAGCAAGCATAGGAGAAGAGATTGAAGAAGAGCTGATAGTAAGGCAAGTGATCAATGGGATTAAAGCTCATGACAAGTGGGAAAGCTTCACCACTGCCATGGACCTATACATGGACATGCAAATTCTAGATCTTACCACTCTCATGGGGTAATTGTTCACTCATGAAGCCAAGCTCAACAAGAATGGAGACACATCCAAAGGTAATAGCTCTTCTGCCCTATACACTGATAAAAGTAAGTCTAAAGATAAAGGCAAGAATAAGAAGATAGAAGATGAAGGCACTACCTCCCAAGCCAACTATGCAAGGAGAGGTAGATCATCAAGAGGAAGGGGCAGAGGAGATAAGCAAGGTAGGGGGAGATCTTATAACTCCTCACCATGCAACATTTGTGGTTTATCAAATCATACGACAGATGAGTGTTTCAAGAATTACAAGAATCAGAGAGGAAGAGGATATCAAAGAGGTGGATACTCACAGTCAAGAGGCAGATTTAACCATCATCAAGGGTACTACAACAACAACTACAATGGCAACTACCAAGGTGGATTCAAATCCAAAAAGGATTACAACAACTACACAGAAGAACAAGATGATTCACTTTTGATCATGAACATGACTTCAAAACCAGGTACAAATGATGACCATCTCTTCTACATTGACTCAGGATGCTCAAATCATGTGGCTGGCAATGTAGCTCTACTCTCTGATCCTGAAGAACCAAGAGGTAAGCATCAAGTACAAACAGGTAATGACACCAAGCACTTAGTAGTTAAAGTTGGAAATGTTAAGACTTGTGATGGAAATCAAAACTTGTTGAGTAGGGTACTATATGTACCAACCATTACAAAAACTTGATAAGTGTTGGACAGATTGTGGAAAAAGGTTTGCAGGTTAGATTCAACCAATTTGGAGCATCTGTGGAGGTCCAAGGCATGGGTTCAAGAGAATAGATAAAGGAGAAAAATCAAGTTGACTTTTTACATTTGAGCTAGAAGATAAAAAGAATATTGCACTATACAATTATAAAGATCAAACACTTTCAGAGCTTGAGATTTGGCATAAGAGATTAGGGCATGTGGGAGAAAGAACCTTGAAGCAAATAAGCACGGATCAATGTGTAATTGGAATACCCAATGTTTCCAAACAACACATGATATATAAGAGTGGTGCTTGTCAGTTTGGGAAGTCACACAGGTTACCCTTCTCAAGGAAAGGCTACATGCATGAGGACTACCTAGAACTTGTCCATACAGATGTATGGGGACCAAGCAAAGACCCTTCAATTTCAGGATCAAGGTACTATGTATCTTTTATTGATGATTATAGCAGGTGGATTGTATTGTACTTTATGAAGCACAAAGATGAAGTGTTCAACTCTTTTAAAAAGTATCTTGCACTTGTTGAGAATCAGACAGGGAAGAATCTAAAGAGGCTAAGGTCAGATGGAGGAGGTGAGTACTTCTCAAATGATTTTGAAGCTTTCTTACAGGACAACGGAATCAAGAGAGAAATCACCACAAGGTATACTCCTGAACAGAATGGGGTAGCTGAGGTTGATTGTTGAAAAATCTAGGTCAATGTTAAATTAAAAGAAATTACCTAACTACCTATGGGCAAAGAGTGTATCTACTACCACTTACCTCATAAACAGGTTACCATCTAAGTCCCTTGATGGGATGACCCCTTATGAAGCATGGCATGGGAAGAGACCCTCACTTGGTCATTGCAGGATATTTGGATGTGTAGCATATGTACACATTCCATCTCATATAAGAGGTAAGCTAGACCCTAAGGCTGAGAAGTGTATCTTTATTGGATATGATCTAAATCAAAAGGGGTACAAGTTCTACAACCCTTCAAATAAAGGATTCACGGTTAGTAGAGATGTCTTTGATGAAAATGATTCTTGGTATGAGAATGAATGCAGGAAATTCAAACTACCCTATGACTTGGAGGAAGAGTTTCTAAGTCTTGCTAAGGAGGAACATACTCAGAATGAAGACACCACTTCAGATGATGAAGACATTATCAATCTTGAAGAATTCAAGGCATGGAAGTTCAAAGGCAAAGTCAAGATGAAGAAACTTGAAGACATACGTGAATCTTCAAATCAATCAATCAGAAGATCACAAAGCGAGAGCAAAAAACCTATGAGATATGGGTATGATACCTCTCTTGTTACTAAACATTCTGTTTATCTTGCCAAAGGCTTGTCAATTGAAGAACTGGGATCATATGAAGAAGTAAAAACTCAGATAGAATGGAAAGAATCTATGGATGAGGAGATTGAAGCACTCAAAGAAAGTGACACATGGGAACTAGTACCAAAGAAAGATTCCATGAAGGTAATTGGATCCAGATGGATCTATAAACTCAAAAGAAATTCTGATGGGTCAATAAACAGGTACAAAGCCAGATTGGTGGCCAAGGGTTTTGCACAAACCCAAGGCACTGACTATGAAGAAACATTTTCACCTGTAGCCAAAATGCCAACCATTAGGGTGATAGATAGATAGATAGATAGATAGACAGACATATATATATATATATATATATATATATATATATATATATATATATATATATATATATATATATATATATATATATATATATATATATATATATATATATATATATATATATATATATATATATATATATATATAGAGAGAGAGAGAGAGAGAGAGAGAGAGAGAGAGAGAGAGAGAGAGAGAGATAGTTAGTTAGTAAGTTAGTTACTTAGGTAGATAGATAGATAGATACATAGATAGACAGACAGATAGATAGATAGATAGATAGATAGATAGATAGATAGATAGATAGATAGATAGATAGATAGATAGATAGATAGATAGATAGATAGATAGATAGATAGATAGATAGATAGATAGATAGATAGATAGATAGATAGATAGATTGGTTGATAGACAGACAGACATATTGGTAGGTAGGTAGGTAGGTAGGTAGATTGATAGATAGATAGATAGATAGATAGATAGATAGATAGATAGATAGATAGATAGATAGATAGATAGATAGATAGATAGATAGATAGATAGATAGATAGATAGATAGATAGATAGATAGATAGATAGATAGATGGATAGATGGATGGATGGATGGATGGATGGATGGATGGATGGATGGATGGATGGATGGATGGATGGATGGATGGATGGATGGATAGATAGATATATAGATAGATAGATAGATAGATAGATAGATAGATAGATAGATAGATAGATAGATAGATAGATAGATAGATAGATAGATAGATAGATAGATAGATAGATAGATAGATAGATAGATAGATAGATATATAGATAGATAGATAGATAGATAGATAGCATTTTTAACATCCAATTGTGATAGCTTCCATCCTTCGCAATCTGCAATAGCTATGAATGTTCTAATGGTAGACGTTTTATCCACTAGACTATAAGTTTCATCATAGTCCACACCTCGTATCTAAGCATATCCTTTGACCACTAGTCTAGCTTTGTATCTAGAGACCTTTCCATCTGCAAACCTTTTTGTTTATACACCCATATTCATCCATTTACCTTTTTATTTCTTACTCTAGGTAGCAAATCCCATGTATTATTCTCAGATAGAGCATCATGCTCTTCCTTCATCGCTTTTTCCAAATTCTCTTTACCTTTAGATTCTGCATATGTTGATGGATCTTCATCTATCTTCAATATGTATGCATAATCTTTGGTTGTGATGTAAGAAGTGTCATAGCTATACCTTATAGGTTGCTTTCTTTCTCTTGATGACATTCTTATCTCTGCACTCCTTGAAGTCTCCACATCATTAGGCTCTAGATCTGATCTTGTTCTTCTTCATCTCCATCTTTATCATCACTTTCATCTTCATATACTTGCATCTTTGATTTTCCTTTCCTTGTTTTCATGACTTCTTTAAAATCTGCATGAACATTATTTGAACCTGTATACCATGTATTTTGTTCATCAAATGTCACATCTTTTGGAACAAGCAATTATTTTGTGGATGCACTCCACATTATGTAATCCATCTTCTTTTCATCATATCCTTTGAAGACATGCTTCTCTGCTTGAGGTTCTAACTTATGTCTCAATTGAGATGGAACATAAGCATATGGCAAACATCAAAAAAATTTGCAATGATCAAGAGTAGGTTTCTTAATCCACCATGCTTCATAAGGGGTTATACCATCCAAAGTTTTACAAGTCAACTTATTTACAAGATAGGTTGTTGTGTTAATACCTTTTGCCCATAAGTTATTAGGGAAATTCTTCTCCTTCATCATGGATCGAGCAAATTCCACAAGTTTTCTATTCCTCCTTTATGAAACTCCATTTCTTTGAGGAGAATACATGCACATATTATACCTCCATTCCACAAGTAATCATTAAATTCTTTCAAGAAATACTCTCCCACTGCATGATAATGTTTAAATGTATTAAACGTGTTTGATTTGTCCTTGATCACATAGAGTGTGATTCAGCTTGTTGCATCATCTACAAAAAAAACATAATATCTGGATGCGTTGATACTATAATCCTTTAAAGGATCCCACACGTTTGCGTGAATTAATTCAAGCTTGTTTGTATGCATAAATCTATGCTTGTTATATGATTGTTTGTGTGCTTTACTTAACTGACAAGCTTCACACTTGTATGTCATGTGTTCGCCTTGAATATTGGGTAGAACTAGCATTGAACCATTCTTTTCCATGTCTTTTATACCTCTCTCATTGAAATGACCTAATTGTTTATGCCATAGGTCAAAATCAATCATCTTTAGACTTCCATATCTGAACAAGGCATGTCCTACACTACCTTGTACCTTTAGAGTAAAAAGTCTTCCTTCTTTTTGGCCTACAACAATACTCTAATATCCTTGATTCGAATCTTTAGCATAAACTCCATCATTAGTGAATCTAACTTCATACGCTTTTTCAACAATTTGTCCTACATTGATTAAATTCTTTGGAAATCTAGGAACATAAAGTACCTTACTCAAAAGTGTACTTCCATTCTTTGTCTTTGATGATCCAATACTTTAAATTGTATGTTTGGTATTGTCTCCTGTTTCAATTGTGTGTCCATTTACCTTTTCTTCCATTTCAGTCACCAAGGCAATGTTGCCACTAAAGAGATTTCTACACCTTGAGTCAATGTAAAATAATCTTTGATCTTCATTTGTTGCTTCATGTGTAACATTCATGATTAGAGTTGAATCCTTCTTTTGATATGATGCATAATTGTGGTAGATGTTGTTGTAGGAATGATTTCGGAAATTTCTTCTACCTCCTCTACCATATGTATTCCGACCACCTTTACCTCTGAAATTCCCTCTTTGGTTTCTTCCTCATATGCCTCTTTGATTGTAGTTATGGTTGTAATTTCCATTGTTCTGATTCTTATGCAAACATTCATTTGACAAGTGATTTGTTTTACCACAACTCCAACAAGCTCTACCATTGTCTTTATTCTTTCCACCTCTTCCTCTGCATCTACTATTTCCTTTACCGCTGGTAAAGTTAGCCTGATTTGAGGTGCCTTCTACTTCATTTGATTGCTGCTTACTCTTAGCATTCTTCTTCTTTTGTCCTTTGAATACATAATTTGACATGTACTTTTCTCATTCTCACCTTTAAGATCCTGCTCAAATGTTAGCATGTGTCTTAGCAATTGATTTGGGTAAAATGATCGAGTGATAGTTATGTGGATAGTATGAAAGATTTCCACATTTCATCACTCCTTAACCTTGTAAGAATTTGCCTTACCAATCTATACTTTTCAATAACTTCATCAACTACTCTTAAGCTATCTACAATATCCTTCATCATTGTTACATAATTAGAAATTGATTGTGAAGTTTTCTTTTTGAAAGCTTTAAATTTTGCGCATAGTGAGGCCTTCCTGGACTTAGTTGTATTTTGGAAATGTTCCTCCAAGGCATTTCATATATCAGTTGCACTCTCTAGCCCTCTGATGTGTGGCAACAGATAGTCATTGATAGCCATGTAAATAATGCTCCTTGCTTGAGCATCTTTCTTCATTCAATTCTTTAAATTTGAAAGCTCTTCCCTAGTTGGAAGACTAGAATATTCAAACTCTAGATTTTCTTCTTCTCCTCTTATGTATCCCATCAGATCTTCACCCATAGCATAAGCTTCCATTCTCATGGACCATGCTGGATAGTTTTCTCTATCATGCTTCTCTATGTGGATGCTTTCTCCCATCCTTCTATTGCATGTGTTAAGAAATTAGTCTTCAATAGTTAGAGACTATACCTTTCGAGTTAATTCTTGACTTCTTCTGATCCTTTTGAATGTCCTTTGTATGTTCCTAAAGTTCTTTTGCAAAAATTTAGTCTTCCAATCCTTTCTCTATCTCCAATTCGAAAATCTACAGTACTCGGGAGTTTCTTCTTGAGTCTTTTGACATGATCTTCTTCTCTAGCTCCGATACCACGAATAGAGACCTTCAATTCCCCAATTTCAAATCTATCTTGACTTAAGAACACCTCTATATCAAGTATAGATAAGACTATACATCAATTACTTCAAATCTTTCCAAGTTTAAGACTGAAGTATACTTTTACTTCCTTCTTTAATTTTTGAACTTCAATTCTTCTTCAATAGTCTTCCTTAAGATTCAACTTCATTACTTGCAAATGTCATAGATTTTAATGCTCCAAATTACATAATTCTATTTTTATGATCCTTGTGCAACCTTGAGGTACAATAAACCTTTGATTTGAGTGATTAATATTTTGATTAACCACTAAGATCAAAAGTATGTCTAAAATTGATGCTCAAAACTGACAACTTTGACATAGATAACTTCAACCTCTGATTTCTCTCAAACTAAAACCAAATTTTCAAAATTATTTTGGATAACTTAGATTTGTAATGCTTAAACACAAAAAACATTACACACATCACTAAGATATGACCAAAACATTAATAAAAAAAATACACCATTTTTGAGCATGCCCTTTAGAGAGTTGACATATGAATGTCTCTATGAGTCATACATACTCTATGAAAGGAATTACGACATGAAAATTTGACCATAGCTTTGTTTACTATTGAATCAGATCTGTGTACAAGGATTTCTTAACCATGATCATTTTGAGAGAAATGTGAATTAGATTGAGCTATAGTCCTAGAGATTTCACTCGACACTCCTATCTCTTCTATGATAATGAACTCTCTTAATTTGAATGGTCATAATTGAATTATATAAACACAAATTCATAAGTGGATCATGACCAATACATTTTTATTCACTTGCTTTATTGTTGGTGCAAGGTAATCAACAATTGAAGTTTTGATGAAGTTTTGAAGTCAAGGATTGAAGAAAAGATCAAGTCATGAAGCATGAAGAAAGGATATGTTCAGAGAATGAAGATATGTATACATATGTACATTAACTTAGAGTTGGCTCACTTATACTTTTGTATATTTATGAGCTTGTATCTATTTGCTTATACATACAAGGAAAATGTCGGGGCAAATATGAGAGAGCATGTGAATAGAGAAATTAGAAGTTGTATGAGTCATTAGACACTTTAGAATTGAGTAAGATCTCTCTCATCACTCAGATGTAAAGTTTTCCAGAAATAAAGAAAAGTTGCACCCGATATTTCTGAGAGTTCTCCTTTTGTGTTGAATCTTTTATGAAATGCTTTTGTAGAAGTCTAAGTCTATAGTTGATTGACCTCTATACAAATTTTCAGCTTCTAATTGTGATCAGGCTGAGAGAATTGAGTGTAGCAACATTCATATGTGAAGAAGTGTTGAGTGTCTTCTAAAACAGGCGCAATCTTGATGGTCAAAGAATTGATCATTTCTCAGTGTACAGTGTAAAGTTTTGCACAAATGAGGAGTAAAAATCTAAGTTGGAAGGTAAGACATCTATGGCTAGAAGCATTTGCATAAACGGGTTCTAGTTTGAGAGAACCAAGCTTTAGAAGTTGCAGGTGTCAAAGTTGACTGTAAAGAACTACAGTTTTAGACATATGTGACTTGTTAAGATCATTTCTCAAGATCTACATCTTTTGAATGATTTAACTTGAAGGAAGTGTGCAAACTATAGGCAACACCTTGTGAAAAGTTTTATCAAAAGCTTTACACATTTGATAAGTCAATGAGTGAGTTATGTGCAGCAAACTTTTTGTGTAGTCACCTTCTTCAGAGTTTGTTCAAAATTTTGATAGTTGATCATTGATCCTCTAAGTTGGTAAAGGTTTTCAGTTACTCTTGATATAGAGGTTCTCTAACTTCAAGAGTAGCTTGTTCTTTTGGAGATTAACACTCTCCATCAGTGGTATCAGAGTAGGAAGTATCAAAATTGAAGAAAGGAGGACACCGACTGTTGCAGTCATAAAGAATTCAACATTTGAAGATTCAAAAGGTGAAAGCTTAAGAGCAAAGCTTGAGAAGGAGACCACAAGACATCAAGGAAGACAAAAGGAACTTCATTCAAAGTGAAGGTAACCTTATTCCTCATAAAGCTTGAAGGATTTAATACACGGGTGAAGCAAGGATGGGAGATTCTTTTCAGATAGAGAAATTGGATAGAGAGAAGATGTCAAAGGTGAAAGTGATAAAAGTGCAGGTCAAGCAATATATTCAAAGGATAAGAAGAAGATTAGCAAAGGGAAGCAACATGCAAATGAAGATGAAGGTACAACTAGCCAAGCTAACTTCGTAAGAGGAAGAGCAGGTGGCAAAGATAGAGGAAGAGGCAGAAGTAATAAAAGCTTGCTGGATTTATGGTAAGACAAATCACTTAGCTAATGATTGTTGGCATAATACTCAGAATAATGGTGGATATAATGAGAACTTTAATTCAAGAGGAAGAGGTGGCAGAAATCAAAGAGGTAATTTCAGAGGTAGAGGTAGTAGAGGCTACTTTGGAAGAAATGCAGGTGAAGGATTCCAAAGTCAACAATACAACAATACCTACTACAATTATGCTTCACATCAGAAGGAGGAATAACATTGATAATGAATGCAACTTGTGAAAGGCAAAGTGAAGACCAAAGAGTTTTCTACATTGACTCAGGGTGTAGCAATCACCTGAGTGGCAACATAGCTTTGATGACTGATTTGCAAAATAAGGTAACTAATCATGTAGTTCAAACAGGTGACAATACAAAGCACAATGTGAAGTCAATCGGATCAGTGAAGGCCAAGGATGGAAGAACTCTCTTGAGTAAGGTTTTGTATGTTCCTACAATTCGAAAGAATCTCATAAGTGAAGGACAAATTGTTGAAAAAGGTTATGAAGTTAGGTTCACTAATGAAGGAGTTTTTGTGGAAGACCCTAGCAATGGGTATAAACAAATTGTTTCAGGGATCTTTGGCACAAAAGGCTTCGACATTTTAATGAAAGAGGTATTAAAGATATGGTTAACAATGGTTCACTGCTTGGATTGCCTAATGTTGCAGGTCAACATATGACATACAGATGTGAGGCATGTCAATTAGGTAAGGCTCATAAGCAATCTTATTCCAAGCATGGTTTTATGTATTCAGAGAAGCTTGAATTGGTACACACAGATGTGTGGGGACCATCAAAGGATTTTAGCATCAATGGTTCAAGGTATTATGTGATTTATGTTGATGATGCTACTAGATGGATCACTATCTATGTGATCAAAGATAAGCCAGACGTATTCAATACATTCAAACATTATCATGTGTATGCAGAGAGAATTACAGGTCAAAAGTTGAAGAGACTAAGTTCAGATGGAGGGGGATAGTATTTCTCTAATGAGTTTAGTGATTATTTATGGAATGCAAGTATAAAAAGAGAGGTTACTTGTGGAATGGAGGGGAAATTACTTGCAGGTACTCTCCTCAACAAAATGGTGTAGGAGAAAGGAGGAATAGAACTCTTGTTGAGTTTGAAAGATCCATGATGAAGGAGAAAAATTTCCCAAATTATTTGTGGGTTGAGGTTGTTAATACAGCCACATATTTGGTCAATATATTACCATGTGAGCTTTGCAGCATATGACACCATATGAGGCATGGTGGGGTAAGAGACCTACTCTAGATCATTGCAAAGTATTTGGATGTTTGGCATATGCATATGTGCCATCTCAATTGAGGCATAAATTGGAACCTAAAGCTGAAAAATATGTGTTCATTGGATATGATGATAAGCAGATAGGATATAGGTTGTGGAGTCCATCCACAAAGCAATTCCTTGTGTCAAAGGATGTTACATTTGATGAGCAAGGTACTTGGTATGCAGGTACAATCAATATTTATGCAGGTGATGAAGAAGTTGTGAATCAAAAGAAAGGTAAATCAAAGGTTCAAATATTTGATGAAGAGGAGAACAATGAAGTACAGGTTGAAGTTGAAGAAGTGCCAAGGATTGATCCAGAATGTGATGAACGAGAAACCTCAAGAAGTGGAGAACTCAGAAGGTCATCAAGACACAAATGGCAACCTACAAGGCATAGCTATGACACTTCTTTTTTGGCTACCAAAGATTATGCTTATATGATAAAGGCAGATGAAGACCCTTCTACATATGAAGAGGCAAAAGGTAAGGAAAATTGGGAGAAGGCTATGCAGGAAGAGTATGATGCATTGATGGAGAATCAGACATGGGATTTGGTTCCTAAACCAAATAGTCAGAAGATCATTGGATCCAAAGCGGTCTACAAGACAAAGAGATTTGCAGATGGAAGTGTGTCTAGGTATAAAGCTAGACTTGTTGTGAAAGGGTTTGCTCATACATATGGTATAGATTATGATGAGACTTATAGTCCTGTGGCAAAGATGACAACTATCAGGACACTCATAGCCATTGTTGCATGTAAAGGTTGGAAATTATGTCAATTAGATGTGAATAATGGTTTTTTAAATAGTTATATTTTAGATGATGTTTTCATGGAGCAACCACAAGGATTCAGAAATGAAAGGTATCTAGATCATGTATGTAAGCTCAAGAGAGCTTTGTATGGTTTGAAGCAAGCCCCAAGGGCATGGAATTAGAGACTTGTGAAGTTCTTGAAGGAACTTGGTTTTCAAGTATCTAAAGCAGATAGTAGCTTGCTTGTTAAAGCAAGTGATGATGGGTTCATTTACATGTGCATATATGTTGATGATATAATTCTTACAGGTATAGATGAGAAAGGCATTCAAAGCCTAAAGAAGTAGATGGAGAAAGAGTTCAAGATTAGTGACGTGGGAGACTTGTCATATTTCTTGGGTATGGAGATCTCATACACTCAACATGGAGTGTATGTAACTCAAGAGAGGTATTTGAAAAACTTGTTGATCAATTTTAAGATGAATGATTGCAGGATAGCACCTACTCCAATGGAGGTTAATCACAAATTCAGCAGATATGGAGGAGAAGAGTTCAAGGACATGAAGCTATATCAAATTTTGGTTGGTAGTCTGATCTATGCTACATTAACTAGGCCTGATTTGTCATATGCAGTTGGAGTATTGTCTCAATTCATGCATTGTCCTAGGAGAGAACATTGGGTTGCACGACAAAGAGTGTTGAGGTACATTAAGGATACACTCAAAGAAGGTTTGTATTATGGTTTTACATCAGATACAAACATCAAGTTATATAGTGATACTCCTGATGATAGGAGATCAACTTATGGATACTTGTGTTATGTGGGAGATAAGTTAATTTCATGGTGTTCAAAGAAGAAACACACAGTTGCTTTATCATCTACAAAGGCTGAGTACAAAGGTATGGTTGAAGCTGCAAAGGAAGTGATATGGCTTAAGACTCTTATGAAGAGTTTTGACGTCATCCAGGGTACACCCACTATTCATGGAGATAACATGAGTTCATTGTATTTAGCTGCTAATCCTATTTTTCATGACAGGACTAAACACATTGAGATTCAGTATCATTTTCTAAGAGAGAAGGTGATGGATATAGAGATTGAAGTTATACATACTTCAATAAAAGATCAGATAGCTGATATGCTAGCCAAAAGCTTGGATGGACCAAAGCTACAAAGATTCAAAGACATGGCATGTATAAACAAGATAGAGAAAACCTCAATTGATGATTAAGGGGGAGCGGTTGGTGCAAGGCAATCAACAATTGAAGTTTTAAAGTCAAGGATTGAAGAAAAGATCAAGTCAAACTTATACTTTTGTATATTTATGAGATTGTACATATTTGCCTATATATACAAGGAAAATGTCGGGCCAAATATGAGAGAGCATGTGAATAGAGAAATTAGAAGTTGTATGAGTCATTAGACACTTTAAAAGTGAGTAAGATCTTTCTCATCACTCAGATGTAAAGTTTTCCCCGGCAACGGCGCCAAAATTTGGTGTAGCTCAAGCGTAAGCACCACCTCCTTTACTTGTCAATCCGCGGAGATGTGAGGACCGGTATGAAGACCACGAGCAAGTGAAGGCACAAGTGCGTGAGTGAAAGCACACAAACATGCACACACATACACACACACGCGCACACGGTAAGATCAAAGAGAGGAACAATGGAAGGATTTTGATTACAAGAAGAAATCTATTACAAAACTGAAATCTACAAGAAGCTACCCCAAAAATGAGCTCTCTAGCTCTTTTTATAGTTTTTGGACTAGTTTTGGCCCTGTCCAGACCTAGTGTCCGGCCTAGTTAAAAATTAGGTTCTAGGGCTTATTTGAAGGCTCAAACGGAGTCTAAAAATTATGGAAATTGGTATGATGATACTTCTAATGCTCCTCAAGCTCGAGGACTCCTCGGCTTGCACAAAATGGAGCTACAAAAATAGAAAATGGTATTTACAATGGTTTTAGTAATGAAAATCACTATTTTTGTAGGGGATTCTTCTGAAAAGTTGACATGTACTTCTTGGAGCCCCCTACTTGCTCCTTATTCTTGTGTGTCCACCTCTTAGATGTGTTCCTATGCTTTGTCCTTGACCTTCAGCTTCAACACTCCCCCCCCTCTCGAGTCTGTCGTCCCTGACAGACCCTTGTTGTAGTGGTTGTTCCATGTAGTGCTTTGAGAGGTAGTATCCATTCTGTGTGAACAATAGCCCTCTATCTTCCAAATTTGGAAGCATTGGTTGTCAGGTTCTTCATTTGTCACTGCAAGCCTTTGCAAGTCGTAGTCCCTTGGTATGTGCTTCTTTCGTGGATTCCACATGAGTGCATCGTTGTGAGCTTTCAAAGATTGTGAGTTGCTCAAAAGAGGTTATCAAGATTGAGTGGAGCAACTACTGGCTTCGAATCGCTTCCTAGGTATTGATGTTGCCCCCAGGATGTCCTCTAGGGCTTCTAAAGATGATGTTCAGAGTAGTCATGCCAAGTACTCATAACCCATAGTGAATGATGGGTAAGTGTGTTAGTGCATGGGTTGAAAAAAATATGTGCCTTGTGCACGGCCTTGTAATGTAGCCCTATGCATGCTTACTTGGAAATGCATTGGAAGAAGTATGGTGCAAAAATTTGGGGTCTTGAGCTAAGTGCTCAAGGGTATGCTGATGACAAGGTTTCCTACTCTATCATGGTTATAATGTGGCCCAAGTAGGAGATTCTTACCATAAGGAAAGCTCAGTCGATGCGGATCTCTTCGTGTTGTACATCTTTCATCATGATGGACCAATCATTGTCGATGAATGCCCTGGTTGATGGTCCACATAAGCATGACTCATTCATGTTCCATAAGTCAAACCTAGGAACAAGCTCTCTCTCGCTTTTCTTCTCTCTCTCTTTTTTTTTTTTTTTTTTTTTGGGAAAAATTATCACAAAACAAGAACACAAAAGTTAGTATCAATAGAAAAGATTTGACATATGTCAATGTGCTCTTGTGCTTGGGATTCTCAAGTGTGTCTATGCACGGCCGTGTAATGTGGCCCTATAATAATGCATACTTTGGAAATGCATGACCTGAATGGTGCATGAGACAGGGTTGTGCAAAGAGCACATGGTTGTCGCTCATCGAGGTTTTCGATGTTATTTGCAGATATTGATGCCATCTTTGTTGGAGGTATCCATTGTATCTCGAGAGGACAACTGATCATTCCTCCTTATCGGGATCCATTTGAGAACAGTCTGCAACTGGGTAGAGATCACCTTTGGCCACTTCGTGTTTGAATGATCTCCTGAGGGTTTGATCCATCATGGCTGGCTCTTTATTTTGGTGGATGCTATCGGTACTTTTGTCTTCCAAACCCTTATCCTTGCAGAAGAGGTTCTTTGATCTGTATTGGAGCTCTGTGCTTGATTCAGTTCTTTACCTCGCCTTGGTGTCTTTGTTGTGCAGGTTGGTGCCTTGATGTCTCTCCTTGGATTTTGTCTGAGCTTAGGCTTGATTGCTTGGGGTCCTTGGATTGGAAGTGGTCTTTCTTGAGGATAAGTCATGGTAGGCCTAGACCATAGATTTTGAAGTCTAGTGTGAGGGGACTGATTTTGTGCCAGGGCTTTCTTTGGTACCCATATCATAGTGCGATTTGGTTGGGCTCTAAGTAATTTCTTGGCCACCCAAATTTGCTTGACATTACCAAGAAAATGTGATTTTTGTTTCTTGATGTAAGGGTCTTTTGGGCTTTCTATGTGAATTTTTTGAGAAAACTCATCCTTACATGGGGAGTGCAACAAGGGTTGATCTTCTATACCTACATCAGACTTATGCAAGGGATCAATGGGCTGTGTGGTTTGAGATTGATCTAGAGATTCATCGAGACATTTATCCTTATTACACATAGAATCCCTAGGTGTACAAATGGGTGATGGATTGTCATGATTCACCCTAGAGTCGACCTCCTTTTCCACATCAGTGATACACAACAGTGGTTGATCATCTCCTTCTTGACCATCTGAGTGCAGATCATCCCTACTTATGGCTTCATGAGGGGAATCCAAATTTATAGGAAGAGAGGGTCCTTCCACATCCCCCAAACACTTGGAGTCCTCCATATCTCCATTCTCTAAGGTTTCCTGTGATTTACTCAAAGAAGGATCAGATTCAAAAACATGAGTAGAAAGAAAAATTTTCTCATTAAAAGCAAGCTCTGTGAAAAGATGATTTTGCCCCCAATCATCATAAGGTGGATAGTCATTAGGATTTTCCATAGACATATATGTAGAAGCATGAATGATAGGTGGAGAAGGCACCACCAATTCTTGATGATTTTGTTTAATGAACCTTTGGGTGCCAATGATCAAGCCTTCATCTATACAATCCATGACAAAGAATGTTTCCGAAAATTGCATATCACCCACCATAACAGGCAACGCAACTTGACCCATGCATTCATAATGTTCATCATCCATGAGGATAGAAGAATGAGTTGTTGGTTGTATGTTCTCAAAAAGAATGGTCAAGAAGTCAATATGAATCAAATTCCACTCACAATGAGGATTGATATATGCACTCAACCTTCTACAGTCATATCCTATTCTTATATCCACCAAAGTATTGTGATATTCTCTTGTTGCAAATATGGATCCGACCCCCCTAGACACTTCCCCCGTTTCCTCGATTCCTTGCAATTTTTCTCTAAATGTTTCACCTTGATGTGATATTATCTCATGTATTTCATGTTTATCCCCCTCCTTTTTTTCAATCTTAGCCCCTTTTCTTCTATCTTTTGCTTTTTTCTTTCCCATGACACAATTTTCTCCCCCTTTGTA
>CM035422.1:37855635-37938135 GCA_020310875.1 Ceratopteris richardii
GATACGATACCACACTGTGTACGATACGATACCACTTAAGTGTCGTCATCGTGATACCTCAACTTGGCAATACATGATACCTTCATGGTATCGCGATACCTCGAGGCACCCACGATATGATACTTTGGTCAGTATCGTGATACTAGGGAATTTTGGTATCACCATACCAAAACTCAACCGATCGCGATACTGCGGCCAAATGTGGTCTAACTCCAAATGTTTTTGGTGCAAGGTGTATCTTCCCCCCTCTTCTTCCCTCTTGACCCACTGTGCAAAACAAAAACTCACTCCAACCCTTTTTTCCTACCACGTGATACTGATTATGTGCTGACTCACATGTTTGAATGTTCTTTTGATTTTTTGAGGTTATATGGTTAATGAGATCACCTTCAAGAGTATCTCTTCCAAGTTTTGTGCTCAACAAGTTATTGGAATTTTAGTGTTTTTTTGGGTTTTATGGCCTTGGTTGACCAAGTGCCTAAATTGAAAAGAACTGATTTTGTTTGGGATTTTCTCAAGATGTCCTACCTATTGATATATTTAGGTAGTCATGTGTGAACACACTAGGACCACCAGGGCACTTTTTTCCCTCTTTAGGAGGTTTATTTCCCCCGACTTGTATATATGCCTATTGCCCTAACGGGCTACTGATCTTTGTACATTCTAGTGGTAATACATTCAGTATTGTGTGTTGTGCTCCAAGCTTCTTCTTCTTCCTTGTGTTGTTCATGTGCTTTTGCAGACGGCTAACTCCAACAATTGGTATCACAGCAGGTCGCCACTTCATCTAGGGCATCATCAACACATCTCTGATTACAGTCTTAGAATCGCACGAATTTTGCTGAGCCTACTTAGCATGTTTCAGAGATCAAAATAGCTTTGCTATGTGGTGCCGAAATCACGATCTGAGCTCATTTCGGCCTCCGAATGCACTATCATAGTGCTTGTGTAGGCTATTTCGTCTTTTTGTGCCAAAGGTATATACCTATTTCAGCTTTCCAATATAAGCGTCTCGAAGTCTGCTACAGGTTTAGTAGAACTCATCTCAGCAGTTCGGTTCAACTTTTTGCGATATAGTCAATTTTCTGCATCAAGGTATTTTAGTCACTAGCCATGGCTGAAAGCAGTGATGTATTTCGTATGTTGGATATTGAGGATAAGTTGGATGGTACCAACTACCCATTGTGGGCTTATATGATGCGACATATATTGGTTGCAAAAGGAATGTGGAACATTGTGTAGGGTGTTGAAAAATGTCCTATCACACCTGCAACTGTTACAACTGCAGGTATTGAAGCTGATGTAGAAGGTGTCGAAGATGATGATATTTTGCATATTCATGTTCGTGCTGTAGCTTCTGCTGCACCTACTATAGAGCAAATTCTTTGGGATGGCAGAGATGCCTAGGCACATGCATTGATAGCTTTCTCTGTCAAACGTGCCATTATTCCTCACATTCGCTCGTGTAGAATAGCTAAGTATGCTTGGGATACACTTACCACATTGTAGCAAGCTAGGAATGAGGCTCGTGTTGCTTACCTACAAAAACAATTAGAGAGTGAGCACATGAATGAAGGTGATTCTATGGACAATTTTCTAACAAAGATCAAAGACTTGAAGGAACAGTTGATTTCTGCTCATGAGGCTATACCAGATAGCTCACTTGTGTAGATAGTTCTGAATGGTCTTCCTGATTCATATCAGAGTTTTTCTTCTACTCTTCAATTCATGATGAAAGGAAATCCAAATGCCTTGTTATTTGAGGAGTTATTCTCTGTTGTGTTGCAGGAAGATCAATCTAGGCAGAACAGGTTCATTATGCGTGTTGTAGATCAAGCTTTCATGGCTAGTCAGAAGGGCAAAGGAAAATGGAGCTCTTCAATAGTAAGCACAGATCTGCTAATTCTGCACAATCGAAGAGGGAAGACAAAGATGAAAAGAAATCAGAAAGGCAGAAATTGTCTTGCAAGCACTGTAAAGGAAATGATCATATCATAAAGAACTGTCCAAAACTGGCCGCTAAAGAGGCAAAGAAGAAAGAGGCTGGAATGGTTGTTGCAGAAGCCTCTACACCAAAAACAGAGTCTACTAATCTTGTGCAGGAAGAAGAATGGGCGCTTACTACTGTTTGCAGTTTTGACCCATCATTACCTCACAGCACAGTTTCTTCTCGTCACTCGAGCCTGTCGCTACAAGGAATACTGTTACATGTGCCAACAACTCCTCTTATCCTATTATGCGAGTTGGTAAGATCATTTTGACTACTGTTGATGGTACTTCTCTCACTTTGTCAGATGCTTTGTTTGTGCCAGGGATCAAGAAAAATCTGTTATCAATTTTTGCATTAGCCAAGATTTGCTTGGTTGTGAAATTTGTTGATGACAGATGTACAATACATGATCTATCAAATGGCAATGTGATTATTGCTTCTGGCATTTTATGTCGGTTGTATAAGCTCATAGACTATGAAAGCTTTGTAAATGATTTGGCATGTGCAGTACATGATTCTCAGGCTATGACAGATGCAAAGCTTTGGCATGCACGCTTTGGTCATATGAATTTTGCTAGTAATTTGCTACGCCTACAGAAATTTGAAATGGTGTCCTCTTTGCCCAAACTTGAGGCACACGGAAAACATGTTTGTGAAGGCTATATTTTGGGCAAACTACAGCGTTCTTCCTTTCCAAAAGATGGTTCACTTTTGGCTACTCAAAAATTACACCTTGTACATAGTGATGTTTGTGGTCCTATGCAGACACCTTCTTTTGAAAATTATCTTTACTTCATGACTTTCATCGATGATTTTTCCAAGCATGCATGGGTATATCCATTGAAGGCAAAGTACAAAGTGTTCATGTGCTTCAAATAGTTTTTGGTTTTCGGTGAAAATCTGTCAGCATGTAAAATGGGCACCCTCCATTCTGATCGAGTGGGGAATATATGTCTTTTGATTTTAATGCATTTCTAGCTGAACATGGGATAAAACACCAATGTACATTGTCGTATACACCTCAACATAATGGAGTTGCTGAAGGAAAGAACATATCACTCATGGAGATGGCAAGGTGTATGGTCAAGAGTCGGGCTTTACCACATAGTTTCTAGCTTGAGGCTATCATGTGTGCATCATATGTACTTAACAAGTGTCTCACTAAAGCGCTGTAGTCTATCACTCCATATGAGGCTTGGCATGATCGCAAGCCATCCGTTGCTCATTTGCATTTTTGGTTGTTTGTCATATGCACTAGTGCTTGAATAACATCATAGAAAATTGGATGATAAAGTAGTAAAATGTATTTTTGTTGGGTACAGTTCTGAAAGTAAAGGCTATCATCTGTATCATCCATAGACTAAACACATTCTAGTTAGCCGTGATGTTGTTTTTGTGGAAGATGCTATTCAACCATTACTTTCATGTATTAAGGAGACATCTGTTAGCTCCAAAGACATGTATGATACTTACTGCCTCTTTTTACAGGTGGATAGTCTAGTGCTAGTCCTAATGAGGCAACTTCTCAGCCTTTGTAGGTTTCATGTGATGATGCAGATCATCCCATTTTTGATGCAGATTTACATGATGCACTTGATGATGAGAGAGCTGACATTGAGGAGGCAAAAACTATGCCAAAATGGCTGGTGCAGACTTTGTGTGACAGCAAATTAGTTGCACCTCTGTCATATCGTACTCGATCAGGCTCTCATAGTGCCTCTTTTGCATCAGATTGCTATGAAATGGCTGCGTCTAGTCTCTGTGATGAGAATGAGCCTATTTTGTTTGATGAAGCATAAAATTCAAAAAATTGGATGGCTACTATGCAATCTGAATATGATGTTATAATGAAGAATGGTACTTGGTCTTTCTGTGACTTGCCTCCTGGCAAGAAGGCCATTGGGACTAAGTGGGTATACAAGCTGAAGCATAAGCCTGATGGTACAACTGAGAGATATAAGGCTAGGCATGTTGCAAAGGGTTATGCGCAGGAAAGAGGCATTGATTTTGATGAGACCTTTGCACCTACTTGCCGAATGACTACTATTTGTAGCATATGTGCACTTGCAACTCATCATGGTTGGAATTTACATTAGTTGGACATAAAAACAACATTTCTGAATAGTGACTTGCATGAAGAAGTGTATGTTTTTTAGCCCCATGGCTTTGTGCAGAAAGGGCATGAGAACTAGTTGTGTAGGGTAAAGAAGGCATTATATGGTTTAAACCAAGCACCATGTGCTTGGTATGAGAAGATACATGCCTATCTAATTGCACATGGTTTTGAGAACAGTCCAAGTGAGAGCACCTTATATGTTAAGCATGCTAATGATGTACTGTTGATCATTGTTGTCTATGTTGATGACATGCTATTCACTGTTCCTATTGAGAAGCATATTGTTGATTTTAAGGTTGATGTGCATGCCTCATTTGAGATGTTTGATTTGGGGCATTTGCATCACTATTTGGGCATTTAGTTTATGCAAGTTGATGGTGGAATGGCTTTGTGCCAAACGAAATATATTGACACATTATTGCTACGTTTTGGCCTTGAAGACTGTAAGCCTATTGCCACTCCTATGGAGAAAAGTTTACGATTAAGTCTTCATGATGCTGGAGATGCATTTGATGCTATCCTCTATCAACACGTTGTTGGATGACTAATTTACTTATGCATTACTCAGTCAGATATTCAGTTTTCTGTCTCAGAGATGAGCAGGTTTATGCATGGCCCAGGTATCAAGCATTGGCAGGCGGTTAAGCGCATTTTTTGCTACTCGAGTGGTACTCGACTACTTGGATTGTGTTATCCCAAGGGGGGATCACAACCGCCATATTTGCATGATTTTTTTGACTTAGGCTGGGCTAGTTGCTATGACACTCGTGTGTCCACTAGTGGCTTTTGCTTCATGCTTGGTAGCTCATGTATATCTTGGTTGAGCAAGAAGCAACCTACTGTGGCCACTTCCAGTTGTGAGGCTGAGTATAGGGAAGCTTTCACAGCGATTGTTGAGTGTGTGTGGCTCAGACGCCTTATGGCTGATTTGGGTGTTGGTCAGTCTTTTGCCACCACCATCTTCACTGACAGTCAGAGCGCATTGATAGTTGTGAGGAACCGTGTGTTCCATGCTCGCACTAAGCACATTGAGGTGCATTATCATTATGTCAGGGAGAGGTTCTTTGTTGGGGAGATCAGCTTGGCATATGTGCCCACACAAGAGAACATTGCAGAACTTTTCACGAAGGCTCTGCCTAGGGAGAAGTTTGAAGCTTTTCCGCAAAGCTTTGGGCTTAATTCCTTTTGTGGAGTGATTTCCACATTGCTTGGCACTTCCTTATACATGAGTGCCAGCTCCTTGTTCACTGCATCACTTCAACGGGGGATTTGTTGATATATTTAGGTAGTGATGTGTGTGAACACACTAGGACCGCCGGGGAACTTTTTTCCCTCTTTAGGAGGTTTCTTTCCCCTGGATTGTATTTATGGCTATTGCCCAAACGGGTAAAACATTGTACATTCTAGTGGGAATACTTTCAGTATTGTGTGTTGTGCTCCAAGCTTCTTCTTCTTCCTTGTGATGTTCATGTGCTTCCGCAGACGTCTAACTCCAACACTACCTATCCTATCCCTACTTCTCTCTCTTATCTAACCCTAAATCTTCTCAATCCCTTACTCCTAACCATTACACACACCCTAAAGTGTGAAGTAACAAGCGTATCTTGTGACTTGCCACTAACTGAAATCACCTCTACAAGTACGACTTAATCACTCCATAGCTATAACCATCACGAAGGCACCTTGGTCAAGATATCCTTAAAAACAACACCAAAAACCTGTGTACCTAAGTAGCAAGTCTTAGGACTTGTGTCGATGAGACTGTACCTCAGTCGCCCCACAAGTGGACTAATACACATTTAATGATCAATCTGAGAGATTATACATACCAAGTGTATGAAGATGTGTGCACACATGATGGGAAGTGAAGTATCAATGCTACAATGCATGTGACATGTCTCAAATACCTCTCCAACTCACTAATTCTCTCAAAATCCACATCATGATACCAACTACAACAGTAAGCACAAATTCAAACTTTTCTCTCAGCTCAAAACTTAAAATATGGTCAATAATGGATTCTTTTTGAAGCTCTCGATAACATGCATCTAATGCTATATTTTTAGTTAAATCTGACAAAGTGACTTTAAGTTATGAGCAAAATAGTGAATGGTGGGAAACACCAACACCTGTTACACAACTCCTCACGTCTCACACACACACTACAACAATTCAAGAGTGATAGGAAGGGGTAGAAAATAGTCCTACACACACATCTCAAGCATGAAACACACAGAAAAGCTCTTGGAGAAGACGATAATCAACAAGAAAGAGGCAAATTCGAATTTCAGCTTCAATTCTCACAATGGCAAAAAGTCCTTTCCAAGAGTCATCAAGTGACTTATACACATGTGCCCTAAAATTGGTCCTTTCACACAAGAGACCGACACTTTTATTGAAAAACACTAATTTCCTACTATGTTACAAGGATTATGTTACAATAATTGGGCTTTATGCATCTAGAGGACTCCTCCCGTGCATTTACATAGTTTCATGAGGTACATCATAGGAATTTGAAGAAGAAAATTTGTGGCCATAGTTTGAAAATTTCTGGGGCTCCCCTTTTTATGCTTGTTTTACTCTGCAACACCTTGGGATAAAACAATCCAAGTAGCTGGGTACCACTCAAGTAGCGAAAGATGCACTTAACCGCATGCCAATGCTTGAAGCTTGGCCAATGCATAAACCTGCTCATCTATGAGACAACAAACTCAATATCTAGCCGAGTAATGCATAAGTAAATCAGGCATCCAACAGCCTACTGATAGAGAACAACATCAAATGCATCTCCAACATCATGAGACTCACTCATAAACATGTCTCCATAGGAGTGGCAATAGGCTTACAATCTTCAAAGCCAAAATGCTCCAATAATGTGTCAATATATTTCGTTTGACACAAAGCCATTCCACCATCAACTTGCATAAATTGAATGCCCAAATAATGATGCAAATGCCCCAAACTAGACATCTCAAATGAGGCATGCAAATTAGCCTTAAAATTAGCAAGATGCTTGTCATGAGGACCAATGAGCAGCATGCCATCAACATACACAACAATGATTAGAAGCACGTCATTAGCACGCTTAACATATAAGGTGCTTTAAGTTGGACTGCTCTCAAAACCATGTGCAATCAGATAGGCATGTATCTTTTCATACCAAGCACGTGGTTCTTGCTTTAAACCATATAATACCTTCTTTAACCTGCACACCTGGTTTTCATGCCCTTTCTGCACAAAGCCATGGGGCAGAAAAACATACACTTCTTCATGCAAGTCACCATTTAGAAATGTTGTTTTAATGTCCAACTGATGTACATTCCAACCAGGATGAGATGCAAGTGCATAGATGCTATGAAAAGTAGTCATTCGACAAGTAGGTGCAAAGGTTTCATCAAAATCAATGCCTCTTTCCTGCACATAACCATTTGCAACAAGCCTAGCTTCATACGTGTCAACTGTTCCATCAGGTTTACACTGCAACTTGTATACCCATTTAGTGCCAATGGCCTTCTTGCTAGGAGGCAAGTCACATAAAGACCAAGTACCATTTTTCATGATAGCATCATATTCAGATTGCATTGTAGCCATCGAATGTTTAGAATTTTGTACTTCATCAAACAAAACAGGTTCAGTCTCATTGCAGAGACTAAATGCAACCATAGCATATAAATCTGATGCAAAAGGGGCACTATGAGAGCCAGAATGAGTATGGTATGATAGAGATGCATCTAATTTGCTATCATGCAAAGTCTGCACTAGCCATTTTGGCATAGTTTTTTGCCTCCTCAATATCAGCTCTCTCATCAACAAGTGCATCATGCAAATTTGCATCAGAAATGGAATGATCTGCATCATCACATGAAACTTGCAATGGCTGAGAATTTGCCTCATTAGGATGAGCACTAGACTTTCCACTTGTAAAAAGAGGTAGCAAAGTATCATACATGTCTTTGGAGCTAAGAGATGTCTCCTTCGTACATGAAAGTAAAGGTTGAATAGCATCTTCCACAAAAACAACATCACGGCTAACCAGAATGTGTTTAGCCTATGGATGATACAAACGATGGCCTTTGCTTTCAGAACTGTACCCAACAAAACTACATTTTACTACTTTATCATCCAATTTCTCGCAATGTTGTTCACGCACTAATGCATATTCCAAACAACCAAAAACATGCAGATGATTAGCAGATGGCTTGCGACCATGCCAAGCCTCATATGGAGTTATAGAGTGTAGTGCTTTAGTGGGACACCTATTAAGTACATATGCTGCACACATGATAGCCTCAAGCCAGAAACTATGTGGTAAAGCTTGACTCTTGACCATACACCTCGCCATCTCCATGAGTGACCTATTCTTCTATTCAAAAACTCCATTCTGTTGAGGTGTATATGGCACTATATACTGATGTTTTATCCCATGTTCCGCTAGAAATGCATTGAAGTCAAAAGACATATACCCCCCGATTAGAATGGGAGATGCCCATTTTACATGCTGAAAGATTTTCAGCCAAAACCAAAAATATTTTGAAGCACATGAACACTTCGGACTTTGCTTTCAATGGATATACCCATGCATGCTTGGAAAAATCATCAATGAAAGTCACGAAGTAAAGATAGTTTCCAAAAGAGGGTATCTACATAGGACCACAAAAATCACTATGTACAAGCTACAATTTCTGAGTAGCCTGAACTGAACCATCTTTTGGAAAGGAGGAACACTGCATTTTTCCTAAAACACAGCCTTCATAGACATGTTTTCCAGGTGCTTCAATTTTGGGCAAAGAGGACACCATTTTAGATTTCTGCAAGCATAGCAAACTAGAAAAATTCAGATGACCAAAGCGTGCATGCCAAAGCTTTGCATCTAACATAGCATGAGAATCATGTATTGCACATGCCGAATCAGTCATCGATCTTTCATAGTTGATGAGCTTATACAACCCACGACATAAAATGCTAGAAGCAATAATCATGTCGCCATTTGACAGATCATGAATTGTACATCTGTCATCAACAATTTTCACAACCAAGACAATCTTGGCTAATGTTGAAATTGATAACGGATTTTTCTTGATCCCTAGCACAAATAAAGCATCTAACAAGATGAAATAACTACCATCATCAGTAGTCAGAATGATTTTACCAACTCCCATGATAGGATAAGAGGAGTTGTTAGTGCATGAGACATTATTTGTTGTAGGGGCCAGCTCGAGTGAAGTGAAGAAACTGTGCTGCAAGCTAATATGTTTGGTTGCCGCACTATTGAAATACCAAACATGTGAGTCTACTGTAGACATACAATGCTCATGAGAAGATGGGTCAAAACTGCAAAGAGTAGTAAATGCCCATTATTCATTTTGCTCAAGATTAGCAGACTCTGTTTTTGTGTAGAGGCCTCTGCAACAACCATTCCGGACTCTTTCTTCTTTGCCTCTTTAGCAGCCAATTTTGGACAGCTCTTAATGACATGATCATTTGCTTTACAGTATTTGCAAAACAATTTCTGCTTTTCTGATTTCTTCTCATCTTTGTCTTCCTTCTTCGAATGTGTAGCATTTGCAGTTTCTGCTTACTAGTAGAAGAGCTCCATTTTCCTTTGCCCTTCTGGCTAGCCAAGAAAGCTTGATGTGCAACATGCATAATGGACCTGTTCTACTAGACTGGCCTTCCTGTAACAAAAAAAAAACTAACTCTTCAAATGATAGGGCATTTGGATTGCCTTTCATCATCAAACGAAGAGTAGAAGCAAAACTCTGATATGAGTTAGGAACAATTCCTTCAAATCCTTGATCTTTGTCAGAAAACTGTCCATAGAATCACCTTCATTCATATGCCCACTCTCCAACTATTTTCAGAGGTAAGCAACATGATCCTCATTCCTAGCTTGGTACAATGTGGTAAGTGTATCCCAACCATCCTTAGCTGTTCTGCAAGAGCGAATATGAGGAGTAATGGCACATTTAACAGACAAAGCTATCAATGCATGTGCTTGAGAATCTCTGCATCCCAATGAACTTGATCTGCAATTGGTGCAATAGAAATTGCAGCACGAATAGGAATCTGGTGAATATCACCATCTTGGACACCATCTCCATCAGATCTAGTACTTGTATTTGCAGCAACTGTATTCGTAGGTGTAACAAGATGTCTTTCAACACACTGCAAAATATTCCATAGTCCTTTTGTGACCAATACATGATGCATCATATAAGCCCACAATGGGTACTTCATACCATCCAACTTATCCTCAACAACCAACATACAAAATACATCACTACTTTCAGCCATGGCCACTTACTAAAATACCCTAAAGCAAAACAATGATTATATCTGAAAAAGTTGAATAGAACTACCCTGATGAATTCTGCTAAAATTGTAGCAGACTTCAAGATGCTTATATTGGCGAACCGAAACCTATATATATCTTTGGTACAAAAAGACAAAATAGCCTCCACAAGCACTATGATAGTGCATTCAAAGGCCGAAACGAGCTTAGATCGCGATTTCGGCACCATAGAGTGAAGTAGTTTTGATCTTTGAAACACCTTGAGTATGCTCACCAAATTTTGTGCGATTTTGAGACTTCAAACGGAGAGGTGTAGATGACACCCTAGATGAAGCGGTGACCTACTCTAATACCAATTGTTGGAGTTAGACATCTACGGAAGCACGCGAACAATAAAAGGAAGAAGAAGAAGTTTGGAGCACAACACATAATACTCAATGTATTACCACTAGAATGTACAAAGATAAGTAGCTCATAGGGCTATAGGCATATATACAAGGCGGGGGGAAAAAACCTCCGAAAGAGGGAAAAAATTGCCTCGGTAGTCCTAGTGTGTTCACACACATCACTACCTAAATATATCAACATTCAGATATTGCATACATTGCTTGATGAGATTTGATTACAAGTGATGGTGGGTTAGTGAGGGTGAATTTATACAAGGTTCAATCATGGGTGAATTATTACAAGGGTAAGGGTTAGTCGGGATGGGTGTTATGTACATGGAATGGCTCACTCCAATCTGGTGTTGTTAATATAGGAGCTGAACACAAGCATAGTTTAAGTTCATTGAATGATTTCTCACATTCATCCGTCCATTCAAACTTGGTCAAAGAGAGTACAGTGGCTTTGCTATGACAGCATACATGTGTATAAATTGTCAATAATAACTGCAATGACCCATGAAGCTTGTACTTCTTTCGCATTTCTCGGCCTAGGTAGGTCTGAAATTACTCTAACCTTTTCTTCGTCCGTAGAAATCCCGTTCTTTGACACAATGTGTCCTAGAATTTTGCCTTGCTTGACCATGAAAACACACTTTTTTGGGTTCAAGTAAACCTGATATTCTCAACATTTGTCAAAAATTTACCTTAATTCAAAGATGTGGGTTTGCCTCATGTTAGAATGAGCACATATGTTGTCCACCTAAACTTCCAAATTCTTCTGTAAGAATTCCTTGAAAACATGACAAATGAGTCATTGAAAAGTGGGTGATGCATTTGTGAGCCCAAATGACATTACACGAAATGCAAATATACCCCAATCTGTGGCAAAGGCAATCTTATGTGGATCTTCAAGAGCAATGGCTACTTGATTATAGCCTGAGAATCCGTCAAAAAAGCTATAAACTTCCTTGGGTGCAACTCGTTCCAATAAATGTTCCGTGATAGGAAGAGGATAACTATCTCTAATCGTGGTGGCATTAACTTTTTTAAGGTTAATACACACACAAAATTTCCCATTTTTCTTTGGCACTACCACAATGGGGGATACCAATTTGGTATGATCAATTTCATAAATAAATCTTGCTTCTATCAATCGATCTATCTCCTCTTTAATCTTGGCAACATAGTTATCATTATATGTGTATGGTTTTTGCTTGGTAGGTTTGGCCTCTGGAGTCATAGGGATCCTATGGGAGCATATATCTAGGTCTAATCCTTTCAAGTCCTTGTAACTCCATGCAAACACATCTCTATATTCATGCAATAGGTTTGTTAACTCTTCTTCTTCTTCATTCGTTAAGTCATGCCCTATGTTTGTGAATTTTTCTTCTCCTTCTTCAATTGTAACCACTATTTTTTTGGTTTTCTCTTGGTTATCATATACTTCTCCAATGTTGGCTTCTCTTTTAGGCATCTGTACCATGATTCTTTTATCTTCTATTTCATACTTTTTGAAATTCTTCGATACTTCCATGAGTGGTTCTTCTTCTTCTTTTGTCATAGGTGATTTCTTTCTCTTCTTGTGCTTACTTTTGTGTCTTCTGTGAGTGACTCAGATTGTTTGGTTTGATTTTCCTTGTCCATCTCACAAGTTTTGGCTTCTACAAAGTAAAGATATTACTCTTCCATTGAGCATAAGGGTTCCATGATAATGGACTCTTAAGTTCTCAGCGCATTAATGGTCATCCTAGAATCATCTGATAAGCATGATTTTTCCCAAAATCACAAATGGTGAAAGTGTGCTCAGATTCTACACCACAAGTGGTGAGAGATATCACTTCTAGTAAACCTAATGGTTTCTCAATGTGTTCATCAGCCATTTGTAGTTTCATTCTTGTGGGTCGTAGTGCTAGTTTACCCCAATGTTTCCATAAACTAGTGGTAGTGATGTCTACTCCCCCATTTGAACTCTCTAGCTCTTTTTATAGTTTTTGACTAGCTTTTGGCCCTGTCCAGACCTCCTGTCCGGCCTAGTTAAAAATTAGGTTCTAGGGCCTATTTGAGGGCTCAAACAGAGTCTAAAAAATATGAAAATGGATAGGCAAGTACTTCTAATGCTCCTCAAGCTCAAGGACTCCTTGGCTTGCACAAAATGGAGCTACAAAAATATGAATTGGTATTTACAATGGCCTTTAGTGATGAAAATCACTATTTTTGTAGGGATTTCCTCTAACGATTTGACATACACATCTTCGAGCTCCCTACTTGCTCCTTCTCCTTGTGTGTCCATATGTTTGATATGCTTTAGCTTCATGAAAAAATAATGGCCTACTTGCCAGATCTTCATTGACTACTCTGTCTACTTGTGCCTTCTCTTCGCTCCGACTCCCTTCGCTGGCTTGCTTGTCTTGTGAGTCCTTCAATTCCTTGAGTGCTACCAACACCCCCCCCTCTCTCGCGTCTGTCGTCTCTGACAGACCCTTGTTGAGTGGGTCGTTGGATGTAGTACTCCACAACGTCTGTGGCTAAATGATGTTCTGCTATTCTCAACCCTTTGGCCAAATCAGTGAGTAGGGCATCCCAGTCTACTGGCCCTGGAACTTCTAGATGTGGCATACGTAGCTTGTTTGAATGTAGAGCTTGTTCCACCGCAAATAACTGTAATAGATGAGATGGTCTGGGAATGAATATCTCTGAATGATATTCCCAGAACCCTGTGATAAACATTTCTTCAAACGTCTGTTTGAAGCAGGCTGGTAGATACTTGACACGAGCATGCCACGCATAGATCACGGTGATAGGTGGTGTTGTGCTCATATCGTAGACAAGGTCTTGATTGCCTTCATTAAATCCAAGAGCTGAAAGATGAGGTTCTTTGACGTTCTTAAAGGTTCTGAATGTAATCAACATTAGCTCAAAGATTTTTAGGCACATCTGAGTCATGACATCTGGTACATTTTTTAACCTGACCCCCCAATGCCGAATCGTTGAAATCATGTATGCTACTGTGGGTTGGCCTCTAGGTGGTGCTAAGTATACATAATTTAGCCACTTTTCACATCCTGTGACGGTCAGTACTGTTTTGGTGTATCTTGGCCAAGACCTTCTTCGAAAGACGGGGCAGTAGCATGGGTTAAACTTGATATATAAAGGCATATTATTCCAAGTGCGTACCATCTCAGGGTATGTCTCAAGTAGACAGATCCTCCAAGTAGGTTGATGTATATGCACTTGCAGGGATGTCATCCGATGCAAACTGTGTCACCGAGGTTGGTTCTTTTGTTGTGCATTGCTTGATTTCAGCATCGTAATCTGCCATTAATACACAGAATGGAACATACAGATCATCGGACGTGCCAATCCACCTATGATGGGAGAGGTTTCTGAAGTAATCCGATTTTATGACGACTTCTTCCAATCATGACATAGACGCTATCTGTACTGCAACTCTCTTATCATGAGTTGTAGCAAGCTTCTCTAACCTGTGCATCCATTCAGGAGCTTCGATCTCAATCGTGTCCATTCCTTCTTCTGTTTGCTTACCTCCAGGTGCTGGCATGGGAACATATGGGTCTTCAAAAGTCTCCTCCACTTCAATTGGCACTAAGCCTTCAGGTTCCGGTTCCACCAGGGGAGAGGGTTGACGCTCGTATTGAAGAACTTTACTTCGTAGTTCTTCTAGTTCTGCTAGTTCTTCTAGTTCTGCGACTTCTTCAGATGTGTCGGCTGCGGATGTGACTTTGCTTGGTGACTCCTGCTGAGTTGCCAGTTGCTTTAGTAGGTCATCTCTTTCTCTTTCTAATGCTGCATGGGCTTCCAGGAGGTCGGCATGGGTCTCCAAGACGATTTGCATATTTTCATATGGGATAGCCTTGAATTTCTCTGGGTCGATTTCCTGCGGTGAACCCTCCATTGCTGCTTCCAAGTTTTCCTCGTTCTGTTTTTGTAGTCATTTGTTTTCTTCAAGTGCTTCGGACATGTGTTTCTATAATAAGGCGAGGTTGCGTCGAAGCTTGAGATTGTCCGTTATCTGGGCATGTAACATATCATCAAGTTGTTGTTTTTCTTCAGTATCTGACTGGGGTGGATTGGCAACTAATTGATCATGTTGTGCTTGCAGTGTAGTATACTGCTGTTGTAATAGCCACTTCTCCTTCTCTAAATCAACGAATCTTGCTTGGAGAGTTTCATGGTTTTTGAAGAGGCTCGTATGCTGGGTATCTAGGTGCTGGTAATGCTGGTGTAGTTGAGACATACATTGGTACATA
Organism: Ceratopteris richardii; assembly: GCA_020310875.1. Classification (NCBI taxonomy): domain Eukaryota; kingdom Viridiplantae; phylum Streptophyta; class Polypodiopsida; order Polypodiales; family Pteridaceae; genus Ceratopteris; species Ceratopteris richardii. Next base: position 37,870,688 of record CM035422.1, read on the forward strand.
TTATTAAATACATTATTAACAGGGGTGGATGCGGGAAAGGTGTTGAATGCAGAAGGGAAGGGAAAAGGGAATGGGAGTGTGTATGCTGTGCTTGAAAAGGGTGAAGTTGGTGGTGGGGGAATGGGAGATTGTGGACGTATGGGGGGAGGGAGAGGTGCGGAGGTGGGTGATATGTCCATGAAATCAAAAGTGGATGCAGTCGGTGGGAGTGATTGTGAGCATGGGGTTGTGGGTGCGGTGATGGTGGTGAAGGTGTAAAGTGGTGTGTGTAGTTGGGAATATGAACCGCCAGGAAGTGTGATCGGGGGAACGGGGTTTTTCGTGGCTATAGTTAGAATTACAGTGTCAGTGGTAGTGTAAACAAGAGGGGTGGTGATCGGTTGTGTAGGTTGTGTGGGTTGACTGATGGTCTGTGCTTCGGTATGGGAAGTGGACCCTGAGGCGGTGACATTAGTGTTTTCACTCGTAGTGGGAGGTGAAGGTGGTGGAGTTGGAGGGAGAGGGGGTAAGGGGGGTGACAGGGGTGCGCTCGATGTATGGGTTTCCTCAGTGTCATGAATGGTATGAGCTATGCCCGTGGTTGTGGATGTGGTGCCCTGTGGTTCTGATACTAATACATTCATTTGTTTTCCTGATCGAGGGGGGCGTCTGCCGTATCGTCGTTTCGATCTTTGTGAATATGCGAGAGCGGTATGCACCGTCTTAGGTACCCCCAACGCATCAGCTATCATGTCAAGGGTTGCTCGGTATTGCTCGTCCACACCTTCCTCCTCAAGGATTTGGTTCATGAGGGCTTTTCCTGCTGCCAAGGACAGTTTGTGTTGTTCTTGAACTTGGTTGATGGTATCATACAGCTTTTTCAATTGCTTTGTATAAGCCGGGGCACCATCAAGTTCCTGTAGAACTTCTTGCTCATATTCCTGCTCTTCTTCGTCGGACAGTCCTTCTCGTTCCTCCTCTTGCTCCTCTTCTTCATCATCATCCACTTCGACTACTTCTGGTTGGACTGGATGGGGTTGGTCTGTGACTGTCTACTGCCCGCTTGCCTACTCTGCCTCCACTTCTAAATTCGTAGCATTGATTATTCTGGCTACCTCTTCATCAGTTAGATCTTCCAATGTAAAGCCATGAGGAAACTCTAAGTCGATTGGTATAGGTGGAAACACCAGATTCGGTCCATCTGTGCTATGTCTTGGTAATCTGATAGTGAAGGGTTGCACATGCCTTGGAAGCTATGGAGTTGTCTCTGGTGTCAGTGTTGCACCGCGGGCCTGTGCACAGGGCATCTGAACTGCGCCTCTCATTTTCTTGGATGGAGGTTGTTGGCAGTAGCCTTGGTACATCAGGAACTACAAGACGTGAAAGTCAAAGAAGGGAGTCAGAGCGAAGGGACAGCACGAGCAAACAGGGCAGTCAAAGAAGATCTGGCAAGTAGGCCAAAATTTTTTCAAGACATTAATGCAAATCAGAGAGATGGACATGCAGGGAAGAAGAGCAAGTAGGGAGCTTGAAGATATGTATGGCAGATCACTAGAAGAAATCCCTACAACAACAGTGATTTTTATCACTAATAATCATTGTAAATCTCATTTCACATTTTTGTAGCTCCATTTTGTGCAAGCCAAGGAGTCCTTGAGCTTGAGGAGCCTTAGAAGTAGTTGCGTACCAATTTTCATAATTTTTAGATCTCGTTTGAGCCCCCAAATAAGCCCTGGAACCTAATTTTTAACTAGGCAGGACACTAGGTCTGGACAGGGCCAAAAGCTAGTCAAAAACTATAAAAGGAGCTAGAGAGCTCATTTTTGGGGTTAGATTGTAATTGAAATGAACTTGTAAGAGCTTTTGAAAGTAATCTAAAGAACTCCATTGATTCTCTCTCTTTGTCTTGCCGTGTGTGCGCGTGTGTGTGTATGTGTGTGCATGCTTGTGTGCTTCTCACTCACGCACTTGTGCCGCCACTTGCTCGAGGTCTTCATACCATCCTCACGTCTTCCCGGATTGACATTAAAGGAGGTGCTACTCATCATTGAGCTACACCAAATTTTGGCGCCGTTGCCGGGGACCGAGCTTTGAGGACGAGCGTGTGATGGTAAGACGTAGAGTTGACGCGTTGGAGTTGTAGGTATTTTCTTCACGCTCATCGATTTTCTTTTACTTTCGTCACTATCATCATCACCATCATCATCATCACCATCTCCCACGTCCATCTCCACCATCGCGAAAATTTCAGTTTTTTGACTATATCCCCATCTCCACCTCATTTCCCTCATTTCACTTGTGAGAGAGAGCGAGAGAGCGAATTTGCATGTGCTATTTTTTGCATGTTTTGTGAGCATTCTGCAGGTACAGGCCGCATCATCATCCCCAGCACTCTGCGCAGGTACGGAAATCTGAGTAACTGTCTGTGTGTCGCCGAGCTCTGTCAATCGCGACCGACTGAAAACTTGCTCTAATTGCTAAACAAAGTGCATATCCATGACCTACAGGCCTAGAGCTTCCCAAAAATGTGTTTAGTTTTTTGAAATTCCACAGATTTCTGTCAATCGCGATCGCTCTGTCAATCGCGATCGACAAACCACGACGGACAGACCTGTCAATCGCGATCGACACGTCAATCGCGACCGACAGCCCACGACGGCTCTGTCAATCGCGACCGACAGAGTCAACGACCGATTGACCACGACCGACTGACCATACGCGTGACACGTGTCAATCGCGATCGAGCCATCAATCGCGATCGACTCATCAATCGCGACCGACACGTTCAACGACTGTTTGACCACGATCGACAGACCCTCGCGACCGACCTGTCAATCGCGATCGACTCATCAATCGCGACCGACAGAGTCAACGACGCTTTGACCACGACTGATTGACTTTTCGTAACCCCTGTCAATCGCGACTGACCAGTCAATCGCGACTGACAGCCACGACGGACCTGTCAATCGCGATCGACACGTCGATCGCGACTGACCTGTCAATCGCGACCGACAGACTTTGCGAACGCGTTAGAAGGGCAAATTAGGTCAAATTTTTAAGGCAAAGTGATTGGTCTAAATTGTGATTAAGTGTGGGACAAACTCTAGGGTGTAGTATTGCATTGTTAGGCCGTGCCACAAGCTACTCGAGTATTCCTGTTTGACTGTTAGCTTGTATTGAATCCTGATTTAACTCCCTAAACCCTGAACAGTCCTAACTTTTTCATACGAAATCCAATTTTTGAGCTCTTGGGCTTGTCGGAAAGCTCGTGGCATATACTACACGCCCTCAACTGTTTTTTATAAAGATAATGCATTGATTTTCAGAGAGGGTATTTTGAAGTTGACCATACCCAGGGGGATCAAAGTCAGGGGTCTTTAGAATTATTTTCCTAAAAGTCACAATGCAAATGTGTGTTTGTGTCACATGAATGAAAGTGGTTGGTTTTGTCCTCTGAATATAAGCATTGAGCTAACCGTGGATCTTTTATAGGTCCATTGAGAGCAACAGAGAGCGTACAAAGCAAGGTTTCTTAGCAAGCTTGAGAACCGGGTTCTTGAGCACCATAAAGCAAGGGATCAACAAGTAAGGTTGGATTATTCTCAACTCCCTCTGTCATTTCCTAGCTCAAGCTAAGAACGAGTAGAGATAGGAGTAAGCCAGGGCGACGATAGGCAGTTATCAAGTTGAAGACTACCTAAAAACTCAAGTTCAAGTTAAAAACATAATCTCTGTACTGTCGATAACCTAAAGAAAAAGGACCTAACGTGGAACGATCAACTTAAAGTACGAAGAACATTCAAGTGTTCCTGACGACGTGATATCAGACAAGACCATAAACACAATAATTAACTAAAAAGAATCAAGTGACTGGTACCAATTGATCGGCAACGAGGTTGTACTCTGAAAAAAAATTGGGCTAATCAGTTAGGCATATGAACCTTAGATCAGGACGACACCTAGCAAGAGAGAGACAAAGCCTTAGGTCTTCAGAGGCTAGTGTCAATCACACTGCAAGGTCTTGGGCCCAGCAGTTGAGCCACCACTCATACTACCCTAGCTCTGAGACCAGTGAGTCAGAAATGTCTCAAGGCATGGACAGACCTACAGGAAGTTCAGGAGTGCCTTATTTGTACAGGGTAGAAGGCCCCTACAAAACACAGCTGGAATATCTTAGGACCAACCGACTAGGTGCTAGCATCTATGAGGACGGCCTAGGAAGATCTGTGGTCCAGATTAAAAACCCTGACCAATCCATAGGACTAGAACACCCAGCTGTCAAGTTTGAAAATGGTGCATACCTGGACAAAGAAGGAACTATATATGTAGTCACTAGTCACCCTGATAGGACAGATGACTTCGGGAATGTAATCTCAGAAGCGGACTTAGGTGACCTAGAACAAGGGAACATGGATGCGGAACCTAGAACCCCTCGAGGTAAATCAGTTCTCACTAGGATTATCACGCCTGAGTGGGTCCCCCAAGACAACAAGAGCATAGAGTTGCTCCTCAATCGGGAAACTGATGAAGCCTTTTGGAGGTATAAGTCTAATCAGCCAACAGACATAGGAAATATCATGATCTATGAGTTTAAGGATCCGGATAGCCCAGGCAGAGTGGCCTACTTAGATCATGCTTCAGAACGGATCTTCGTGGTGACAGAAAATGATAGGCATGCCTACACTTGGAAGGGTGAATTTATTTTTCCCCAACCAAGATCAAATGTATCCTATGGTCACCCTGGGGCTGGAACTTCCCAAGCTCATGGTACGCAAAGAGACAGAAGTAGAGATAGACCAGAAGTAAGTTTTGCCAACCCAGTGGGCAGAGAAAGAACGAGAACAGAGACGAATAGGGTAGAACCTGAGATGCATAGAGCCCACAGGAACCAAAGAAATGTAGATGGATTCCCTCTGCCGAGGCCTAGAGAGCACACAAGAACCTTGAGACCCACCCAGCTAGTTAAGTCCATGAAGAATTACTTTGACGGCACAGGAGATCCCTATGATCATGTGGCAGAGTTCAAGCAAGTCTTGAGAGCTGAACAAGTGGAAGATCTGTTCACACAGTACAATGCCTTCGGTCTAACCCTTAGGAACACGGCACTTACATGGTTTCAGCCATTAGATGAGCGTCAGTTCAGGAGCATAGACCAACTCCTAGAGGCATTCATTGTAGAGTTCTCTAAGAGCGGCATAAGACACAATACCTCCTCATTGATCCACAGCTTCAAACAGACCCCCCAAGAGACTGTCAGATTGGCCGGAAGAAGATTTAGACAATATCTGGAAAGGTGCCCTATTTCGGAGCTACCCACACCTGCTAAACAAGTAGCCTTATTCCTTGATGGATTGCTGAGTACGAAATTGAGATCCTATGTGTATCTAAAGGACCCTAGGACCATAGAAGAATGTGTACGCATGTGCATTGACATTGAAGATAACCTAGGAGAAGAGCTAGAGCTTTCCAAAATCTACAAAGATTCAGATAATGCTTCTAGTCACTCTTCCACGCAGTCCACATCGATTGAGGAGCTCGCAGAGAAAGTGGCACAAAAACTAGGTGTAACTAGCAAACAAATCCCAAGGTTTGCCCCTATGAAAAGATGCTATACATGCGGTGGTGACCATATGGCAAATGTGTGTCCCATTATGGCCCAACCCCAAGTTAACCCTAGTAGCCAGTACTGCACCATAGAACGGAAGTACACAAACCACACTGCGCAAGATTGCCCATACAACAAGCAGGCAGTTAGGCAACCCTACCCTCAACCCTACCAACAAGGCAGATACCAGAACCAGTACCCTCCACCACCACAATATGCTAGACCCCAACAAACCTACCAACCACAATATCAGGCCCAACAGAGACCCCAACCGGTGCTGGCTCAACAGCCCCCAAACCCTGCTAACGTGATTCCAGTAAAGTATGCTGTTGCAGAAGAAAACCTGAATAGGGCCATAGTACCAGTAACCCCATTGATCTCAGAAAGTGACCCAAGTGACCATAGCTTTGATTCTACACATGTCGATAGTCCCCAGGCTTACTACATGCAGTCTCCAGAACATGGTGAGTCTTACTATAGTGAGGAACCAAGTGAACCTAGTTGGGAGTCAGATTACACGAACGTCATGTATGCAAACCCCAACCCCAGGCCTCAACCTAGGCAAGTAAGACCTCCATTCCCAAGAGGACCGTGCTACAGATGCCAAGGAGATCATCTCATTCGTGATTGTCCCTTGCCTCCGCCTACACAACCCCAGTCAGTGACTATCCAAGGTTTCTGCCAAGATTGTGGAAAAGAACATCTCTTACGAGTTTGTCCTAAGAACCCCAATAATATGCCAAAAATCACTCCTATCAATGTGATTGGTTTGGTTGTAGATTCCTCAGGAAGCGTCACTTCCACTACACCAGTGCAGGTAGTCACTAGAGCTCAGGCATTGCAGCAAAACCAAGAGACAAACCAGGATAAGAACTCAGTGGCTAGTGAAACCGAGAGCATAACAAAGAAAAGGACTAGAGCATGGAAAGATAGTCGGGAAAGAATGAAAAGACAATGGGCTAAAAAGATGAGTGAGCTTGAGGAAAGCATAAGAGAAACCAAAGCGAGGATAACTGAACTCACAGCTCAAACTCCCTCTCACATCACCCTGCCTCCACCACTCCCATCTCCATCCGACTCACCACCTTCCCCACCGCCTCATCAAATCCCACCACCCCCTAGAGTAGGATCAGTTCTAGCAGATCCCACTCCTGAAGACTTAGACATGATGCTCAAAGCATATCAGGCCAGAATCCAAGAAGGGCCAAACGTCTCGGATCATGCCAAGTGCTATCCTAGAGCTGACCTAGAGATAGAAAGAACCAAACTATGCGCGAAAATGGTCGCATTGGCTCAGACGATGTTTGAAGCCAGTCGCCTTTTCAATTACTCGGGCTCAGTCAAGACGCAATTACACTTGGATGGATTCCTAGAAAAGTTAGAGAGGGTAATTGCCAGATCTGACAAGGAAGAAAAAAATCAGGAGAAAGAAAAAGCAAGCAAAAACCTGAGCCATTCCCCATCGGAAGTTTATGCAGCCAATTCCACTAAACCAGACAACTTCCCCTCCTTAGAAAGATTAGAGAGGCTAACTGCACAGCCAGAAAAGGAGCCTATCCCTCAAAAAAAGGAAAGGGCAAGAGAACGGATAAGCCAGCCTCTTCAGGAAGCTCATGTGCCTCCTCAAGGAGCCTATCTTCCTCCCCAAAGGTCACAGGTGCCTCCCTCGAAAGCTTATGTACCTCCACAGGTAACCCACATTCCTTCCCAGAGAGCGTATGAGACTGTGCGGAAAAGTAATAGCATAAGTACTCCTCCCCAAGAAGCTTGTGCTTCAGCTATCTATGACAACGAGGAAAGAGCCAACGATAGGATAAGCCCTCCTTCCCAGGTAGCATATGTACCTAATTCTACGGAGCCAGACACTTCTTCTTCTATGAATCGGTTTGCACCAGACTTCCTACGAGAGATTCAAGAAGACAAATGGGATAACGAAAGTGAGGTCGCCCCTCCTTTTGAACTTGTGGACGATGCACACGACCAATTCCCACAAGACATCCCATCCATCTACGGGGAACATGAGAGTGTTCAGTCTCACGAGAGATTGGACTTTGAGTCTAATTCCATACAGGAGCTACCCCACTTCACAGGCCCATGGGAAGCAAAGTCCACATGTATGAGAGCACCCACAGTCATGGTAAGGAACGACGACTCAGTCATACCGAGGAACACGGAGGTAGTAACGAACACCAAGGTGCAACGCGATCTCACTTTGGAAGAGCTGTCTGAGGATAGACCAAACGCGCGGAAATATGCAGCCAGTCGAGTAACTGAAGTTGTAAAACCTCATTCCCGGGTAGGATCCCATAGGACAGTGCCAGAAATTCCCTTGGATAAGATAGGAGATATGTGTGAAGGCGAAGAAGGGAACACCTATCTTCCCATCACCTACCAAGAGTACACCACCAAGGCAATTTTAGACTCAGGTGCAGGAGTTGCAATTGCCACTACTTCCCTTTGGAAGCGTTGGGGCAAGCCAGCACTCAGGCCAACAAGAATGAAATTGCAGATGGCCGATGGTCATATTGAGAGACCCTTAGGATTGCTGGAAGGGATAACTCTCACCACTTGTGGTGTTGAGTTCGAGCATAGTTTTGCTATATGTGACTTCAGCAAAAATCATGCCTATGAGATGATCTTAGGAAGACCATTCATGCGACAGTTGCAAGTGGTACAGGATTGGGGAACCAATTCTTTGTACCTGCAGCACTTAGGTGTTACAACCAAAGTCAATCTCAAAGATTACTCTCATAGGGATGTACCTCCTATCCAGTGGAATCCCATCCATAGAGCTAAAGATGACACAGAATCGGTGCATTCCATAGGATCAGGATCCTCCTGGATGCACGAAGACACTCACTTATGGATGTGCAAAGTAGCAGTGGAGGAAGAGAAGAGAGAAAAGGCCAGAGAAATAGGTGCAAACGAAACCCATAGACCCATTCAAGACCCAGCCTATGCACCTGTAGTTTTTCCAGACGAGGAATTTGAACCCCATGGCTGGGCGGAAATTTTAGCAACAATGGACGTAGCCATCAATGAAGAACAATGGACACCTCACTGTGATGAGGATGGCTATGATATTTCAGTCTTCTCCATAGAGCCAATCATGGGAGAGGCAGTTTTAGAAGAATGCGAACCTAGCCCTGATGCATTTGAGGATGCAAGTGACTCCGATCTAGAGTCAATCATTATGGACCCACCATTTGCATCAGATGAAGAATACTTCCATGAAGTAGAATTTCAACCCCAGAGGCATGGAGAGGTTACAAATGATGTAAGATTAGCAACGAATATGACCCCTAAGGAAGAAGGAAAGAAACGAAAGAAGAGAGAAGCCTTACCAGAAGAGGAAGAATCTTTGTTTGAGGTCCCAGAAAATTTTAAGAAGTATGAGATAGATGACAGGAAAGTCATGATAAGAATGCCTAAACGAGAGGCACAATCAGGAGAGGCCTATGATAACAAAGAAACTACTAAGAAAATAGTAGTGGCCATAGAAGAAGGAGAGGAGAGATGCACGTATATAGGCCATGACCTGACAGAAGAAGAAGAGCACGAATTGATTGCCTTGCTAAGAGAATACAGAGATGTATTCGCTTGGAGTTACAAGGATTTGAAAGGTGTTGATCCTGACATATGCTCACACACCATTCCCATGACTTCAGATGCTAAACCCTCTAAGCAAAAGCCTTATACATATAATGATAATTACGCTGCTAAGATCAAGGAAGAGATAGATAGACTGGTTGAAGCTGGATTTATCTATGAAATTGAGCACACTGAATGGGTATCCCCCATCGTAGTGGTGCCCAAGAAGAATGGCAAGCTGCGTGTGTGCATTAACTTGAAAAAGGTTAATGCCGCCACGATTCGAGATAACTATCCGCTTCCCATCACAGAACATCTCTTAGAAAGAGTGGCAGGCAAGGAAGTGTACAGCTTCCTTGATGGATTTTCTGGCTACAATCAAGTAGCCATAGCTCCAGAGGATCAGCATAAGACAGCCTTTGCCACAGAATGGGGCATTTTTGCTTTTAGAGTAATGCCATTTGGGCTTACCAATGCACCAGCCACCTTCCAGAGGCTGATGTGCCATGTGTTTAAGGAGTTCCTGAGGAAGAGTTTAGAAGTCTATGTTGATGATCTTTGTGCTCATTCCAATGTTAGACAAACTCATATTCCTGAACTCAGACAAATCTTTGACAAATGTAGAGAATATCAAGTCTGCCTAAACCCAGAAAAGTGTGTTTTTATGGTCAGGCAAGGCAAGATCCTAGGACATATCGTGTCAAAGAATGGCATATCTACTGACGAAGAAAAAGTGAGAGCCATAGCGGAGCTACCTAGGCCAAAGAATGTCAAGGAAGTACAAGCTTTCATGGGGCATTGCGGTTATTATCGACGATTTATACACATGTATGCTGTCATTGCAAAGCCCATGTACGGACTATTGACAAACTTTGAGTGGACGGATGAATGTGAAAATTCCTTCCAGGAGCTTAAACGAAGATTATGTTCAGCACCAATCTTGACCACACCAGATTGGAATAAGCCATTCCATGTTCACGTGGATGCATCCAATTATGCTATTGGATGTGTACTTGCACAACCTACTGGTGAAGGTAATATGGACCTTCCAATTGCCTATGCCAGTAGACAATTGAATGCGGCTGAACGAAATTATACCACTACTGAACGAGAAGGATTAGGCATGGTATATGCAGTTAAAAAGTTTAGACATTATTTGCTTGCAAATAAGTTTAAATTTTTTACGGACCATCAGGCATTGTTGTATTTAGTAAACAAGCCATGCAATACAGGTAGATTAGTAAGATGGTTTCTCTTACTAATGGAATATGACTTTGAGGTTGTGGTAAGAAAAGGTAGGACTCATTTGAGAGCCGATCATCTCTCTAGGCTCACATCGGGAGAAGCCCCACAAGGAGTGTCAGATGACCTTCCTGATGCTTACTTGTTTAATTTGGAAGTGGTGCCGCAGTGGGCCAAGCCAATAGTACCAGTATTGACCTACGGGCCTAACCATCCAGTGGTAAACACACGGAATAGAGAGGTTGTAAAAGCCCAAAAGTACCACATCATGGCAGGAAGCATGTACAAGCACACAGATCAAGGGATCTTGGCGTGTTGCGTAGAAGAGGATGAGTACGCTAAATGGTTGCAACTAGCACATGTAGGTGCACTAGAGCAACACCATTCAAAACAACGAACTTTACAGACCTTAAAGAGATTCGGAGTGCACTGGCCAACTATGGAAGCGGATGTCCAAAAGTTGTGCAAAGAATGCCCAATCTGTTGCACTAAACCACCTGTGGAACATGCCACTCTCTATCAAATATCTATTGTGCCAGATTGGAGTGAACCTCTAGTATCATTCTTGCGGACAAACACATTCCCCCCAGACATGACTCTAGCTAGGAAAAGGAGTTTAGAACAAGAAGCCCTGGATTATTCACTCATAGGTGATAATCTATATAAGCGCGGTAAAGATGGTTACCTGAGATTATGTGTCCATGAAAGTGAGTATCTTAAGATCTTAGAAACTGCTCACCAAGGTGTAGCAGGAGGACACTTTGGACCAGATCGGGTAATCAAGGCAATACTATTTGCGGGCTTTTGGTGGCCTACACTTCACATGGATGCTCATACCTATGTGAAACGGTGTGATATCTGTTAGAGGACTCAGTATCCTATACGCAAAGATGAGATGCCACTGAAACCTATGATGGGTGGACGTGCATTCTCTAAGTGGGGAATAGACTTCGTAGGTCCTATTAATCCCCCAGCTAAGGGTTCTCATGCGGAATACATCATTGTGGCAACAGATTATCTCACCAAGTGGGTAGAGGTAAAAGCTACAACCAAGAACGATGCTCAAACCACTGCCAAATTCTTGTTTGAGAATGTATTCACAAGATACGGACTACCCATAGAGCTTGTAAGTGATAGAGGCACTCATTTCTTGAACGAAGTGATTGAAAATCTACTCCAAGAATTCTTGGTAATACACAAGAAGTCTGCCCCTTATCACCCTCAAGCTAATGGTCAAGCTGAGAGCACTAATAAGATTTTGTGCAATGTGCTGACAAAATTAGTGAACACTAAACGCTCTGACTGGGACAAACAGCTACACCATGCTGTTTGGGCATACCGAGTTGCCTACAAAACGGTACTCCAAGCCACCCCCTTTCAGATGGTATTCGGCCAAAACGCTGTGCTACCCTTGGACTTCCTGATCCCTACATTGAGAGTAGCACGAGAGCACGAATGGACAGGTCATGAGCTCTCCTCTAGGATCTTTGACCTTGAACGATTAGGAGAAACGAGACTGAGAGCCGCTGCAGGGATATATGCAGCCAAGAAGAGACAGAAGGCATACTTTGATGCCCACGTGAAGGATAAAGGCCTGAAAGCAGGAGATCTAGTCTTAGTCTATACACTAAAACAACACGCGAGGAAGCTAGAAAAGAGAGGCTACGGACCTATGATCATCAATAGGATCTCCACGAGCGGAGCAGTACAATTGGCCACATTAGAGGGTGATGTTCTCCCAAATTATATTAGCGGTTGCAGAGTCAAGTTGTATCAGGAACCCCTCACGGAGGAAATGCTCAGTCGACTCAACACTGCTAAGAAACGCAAAGAGGAAGAAAAGCGAGTTCGAGAAGAAGCTCAAGCTGAGGCTTTAGAACGCATCAGAAGGATGAAATTACGAAGGCAAGGTAGAGATCAGCCTGGAGCGAATGGCTATGCAGACCAAGGATTTCCCATAGCCATGTGTGAAGTTGCAGGAACAAGCTCGAATAGAATAATTGATAGACGTCCTTTCATAACCATAGACATAGGACAAGGAAAGAGTACAAGAACCGTAAGAGCCTTGATTGACTCAGGTGCTGCCACTAGCGCTGTTAAGTTGTCTTACTGTCAAGAGTTACAGTTAACTGTCCATCCTGTGGAAGCATACCTCATAGGATTGGGAGGCGTGGAAACCCCTTGCATGGGCGAGGTGGAACTTCCCCTCTACATTCACGAGGAGGCAATGACCGTTAAAGTACTAGTGTGTCAAGATGAGGATCTCACTGAACCTCTCGTCTTGGGTCAGGATTGGATCTATGACCAAGCAGTCAATCTAAACCTAAGAAGTGGACTTCTCCAGGTTTGGGTCAATCATAGTCGAGTTACAGTAGAATTAGACAATGGAGCACTCAAGGAACTAGGAAAGGCACAGACTCCTGGTCCTTCCAGGGGTACACATGAAGATGACCATGCTGTTCTTGTCCAAAACTATGTGTTGCAGAGGAATGATATTTGCAAAAAAGGAGTCAAGAATGCAACGGAACTCCCTTCTTTTCCAAAGGCTAGAAGGAGGCAGCAACCCAAGGTGGATCAAAGGCAGAAGAAGCAGGGTACTACCTATGTCAGAGATCAAAAGTACCTGCGCAGCAGAACAGCCCAGAAAATAGACCAGGTATGGGTGCGGAAAGGCGAACGACCAGTTGCACCACCGTCAACTACAGGGGCAAAGCCTCTTATTAGTGACCAACAACGCAACGCTAATAAGAAGTCTTTCAGAAATTCTTCTGCTAAAGTAAAATCTATTTGGGTGCCCAAGAAGTCGATGAAGGCAAGCCCACAATCAAGACAAATTTGGGTGCCTAAGGCTTGCTTGATGGCACAAGTAGCTACGCTGAGGCCACAACTTAAACAGCATAACGCAGCGACGCATGCTGCCAGATTTCACTCGTTCTCGACACTCATGTACACACCAAAACCCAAGAACGTGCATGTAATCGATTGTATATGGGTCCCAAAAAGGCCTCGTTTTCAAACCACAACACCGACAAAGCTCTGTAGAGACTCTCCGAAACCGAAAGCAAAGCCCACTCACTGCATTTGGCAGCCTAGGGTCTGTAATAAACCCCCCGACCCCAATTTGTAAATTCATAACCCACTTACTAACTGCAATAGTTTCCTAGGACAACACAACCACTAACTACACACACTGTCTTAATGCACTTACTAACCACTAACTCACCATCTACCTTATGTTAATGTTGTAACGGGGACAACAACGGATTTATTTTGTCCATTACAATGTTAACACTTGGTTCTATATTCTCACAGAACCAATCAGCAAACAGGGCCATGGCAGAAGCAGGTACCAGCTCTCAAGCCGGATCTGGTCCCCAGATCGTGGACATAGAAACACTTCTCCTTGAGCCACGTCTCACTGCAAGACCGTAAGAGCTTCAAGAAGTGCATGTGCTCCCCATCCAGGATCCTCCTCAAGGACACACTTCTCAAGTAGGTAAGCATGCGCATTGGTTCAGTGATGTTGCTGGACCACTGGGCGATGGAACCTACTTCTGGGAAGCAGAATTGGAGTTCAATGGCAAATGGGGTCGATACCACTTTTTCACACGCGAATTTGAAAGCTACCAAAATGCCGAAGTCATGAGATCAGTTTGGGTCAAAGCGGGTGTGGAAAGTTATTTCAGGGCCCACATACCAAAGCCGGATTTTTTACGATGTTCATATCTGATCAGTACAATCACGCCAAGCAGGACCAAAGGAGGCGACAGCACCTTTGTGTTGCCATCACTGCTGCCGGGTAATGAGCTTAAAAGGTTCAAGCTGGACCTCAATCTGGTAAGAGAAGCATTGGGAATGTATGGCATGCACATCCCAACAGAAAAGGAAACCATGGTCCCAGGTCGCATGAAGCACAAGGATCTGAATAAGTTGAAGGATATGGTAGCAATGACACCTACCATTGCGCTTCACCTGCGAACCATCATGCAACACTTTGCGTTTCCCGCCCAAGAACGATTCACAATGCCCCCGAAAAAAATATGGTTCAGTTTATATCTAGCAGAAACCGAAAGCCTGCCCATCAATGTTCCACACTGGATCATAGACCAGATCCACCTAGCACATCAAAGGTGGAACAAGAAACAAAAGAATGTGCTCCACGGGTGTTGTGCTTTGACCAGAATAATCTATAGATGCTTGGCTTATGACGTGCCTGTCCAGCGGGCACTCGTATGGTCCCGAGTCCAAGAATTCCAAAGAAGACTATCAACAGCAGGTCCCCCATCCAAGAAGATGAGGGGGGGAGTCCAACTACCCTGTGCCCAACCAAGGGGAGCTACAGCTACACCAGAAATCACCCCTCCCCAGACACGACGAGTTAGGCCATTCACAATCCGGTTACCAAGACCAAGCACAGAGGGGCCTAATCTGGTGTTTCCACCCATTCCATCCGATTTGGAATTTCCGCAGGGATTTACTCTTGAGGACCTCACGGATGAAGAAATTGCCAGATTAATCTACGACTCTAACCTCGAAGCCGAAGCAGCGCGAGCTCAGGAACCGCGACCCCAAACAACATCGGCCCCCACCCAACCACAAACTGTAGAAGTCGATGTAGATGAACAAGAGGCCGGAGGAGACGACGAAGAAGCCAACGAAGAACAACAGCAAGAATATGACGAACTCTCCGAGTTAGCAAGTGCCCCAGCATATTCGGCACAAATCAAGAGACTATATCGAACCATGCGACTGGTTCAGGAACAGCATAAGATGTCTCTAGAACAGGGCAAAAGACTCATGAACGACTTGCTAGCGGAGGAAGGTGTGGACGAGTTGTTCATTGAGTCCATGAACCTTCATGCCGACGCCGTGGGACTGGATGAGGCCATTCATGAGGCAGTGGCCTACATCCACAGGTTTGAAAAAAGAGTTCCCGTTCGTCCCAGGAGGTCCGGGAAGCAAATTCACATCAATACATCAGCACCAGGCGAGTCAGCGCAAGCAGAAGAATATCACGAAGCACCGTTGTCACCACCATCCCCACCTCACACTACACAATTCACTCCACCACAGGACACTAGCACCACCACATCCACTACCACTACCATTGTCATGGGCATTCCACTCTCTCCGGGAATCCATTTCGGGGGAGTCACCATGCCCACCTTCACCACCCTGTTCACCGATGTCACATCCACTCCACCCACGATTCCCATCTACACCGTCACTCAAACAGTTGACACGATGGAAACCTCACCTGCCACAGCACCACTTCCTCCCCCCATGACACCTTCCTCACCTATACCCCCTCCACCCACATCTCCGCCTACATCCACATCATTCACCTCTCCCATGCCCGCCCCCATCCCCCCTGCATCTTCACCCTTCCCAGCATTATTTAATGTAAATAACATATTCTTAGCATTAAACCAATGTGTATACCAGCTCCAGCATGAGTACAAAGCTCTGGACAACCGGTATCAGAGTCTGGAAACGCACCATCAAAACTTACAAAGACAATTTCTCACTCTACAAACAGAAAATGCAGAACTGAATCAACGCTACACGACGCTTGAACAGGCTCACCAAACCTTATTGGCGGCCCCCCAACCATCGACAGAATCAGGTGCCAAACAACTAGAAGCTTTGCTCGAGGTCTACCAAGCCGATAATCTCAAAGTCCGGCGTAACCTGGCACTTCTCAGAAAACACATGGCGGCCGCCCTAGAAGAAAACAAGAGGCTGCAGCAGCAAAATGAAGCAAATCTAGAAGCAGCAATGGAAGGCTCTCCACACGAAATTGATCCAGAGCAGTTTAAGGCTGTGCCCTCAGAGACAATGCAGACCATCTTGGACAGCTATGCAGATCTATTGGAAGCTCATGATGACTTGGAAAGGGAACGTGATGCGCTGCGCAATCAACTCCAAGAGCAACAGACAGCACCCAAAGTCACAGAAACGACCACGACTTCAGAGGAAGTCAAGGCATTGAAAGAACAGGTGGCCGAATTACAGGCAAGATTACTCACACAGGAAAGGCAACCCTCTCCAGTTGTCGAACCTGAACCCGAGGATTTGGTACCCATCGAGGTAGATGAGACGTATGAGGAACCTTACGTTCCTATGCCAATGCCAGGTGGTGAGCAAACCGCAGAAGGAATGGATACGTTAGAAATCGAAGTACCTGAGTGGCTCCAAACACTAGAGAAAACGGCATCAACCCATGAAGATCGAGTGGCAGTTCAGATCCAATCTATGGCAAAGATAGAGGACACTATTATTAAATCAGAATACTTCCGCAGCATGTCCCACCATAGATGGATCGGAACCAATGATGATCAATACGTGCCCTATTGTATACTCCTGGCGGACTACAATGCAGAAATCCAACATAGATGTGGCAAACCTCCAACGTTTGCTACACAATTTGGGCCAGATGACATCCCAGAGAGCGCTAAAAAAGGATCCATTCATCAACCCACCTGGAGGATCCGACTCCTCGAAACCTATCCGGAGATGGTTCGCACCTGGACGAATATGCCTCTTTTTATTAAATATAACCCTTGTTATGTTCCTGTACTCCGCAGACGCACATGGCCAGAATTCTCCATTGCAGTCAAGAATATCAAGGGATGCGCCAAATGGTTAAACTACGTCTATCTAGCACCCCCTCAAGGGCCTCCCACCGTCAATTACATGATCTCCACTATACGGCACTGGAGCATCCGATTAAAGAATACCCCTGATGTAATGGCCCAGATGTGCATGAAAATTTTTGAGTTAATGCTTATTACATTCAGGACATTCAAGAATATCAAGGACCCACACTTCTCAGGCGTCGGATTCCTTACAGGAAACCAAGATTTAGTTTATGACATGAGCACCACTCCTTCCATAGAGGTGATATACGCTTGGCACGCCAGAATAAAATACCTCCCAGCCTGCTTTAAACAAACATTCGAAGAGATGTTCATAACAGGGTTCTGGGAATACCACTCAGAAATATTTGTACCCAGACCCTCACATCTCCTCCATTTATTTGCTGTGGAGCGAACCATTCACTCAGAGCAGTTACGGGTGCCACATCCAGATGTCCCAGGGCCAGTCAATTGGGATGCATTGCTGACAGATCTAGCAAGGGGACTCAGGTTAGAAGAACACCACCTCGCCGCCGATGTTGTACAATACTACGTACAAAAAGCAGCTAGACAAGGGTCTGTCAGGGGCGACAGACGCGAGAGTGGGGGGGTGTTGGCAGTAGCCTTGGTACATCAGGAACTACAAGACGTGAAAGTCAAAGAAGGGAGTCAGAGCGAAGGGACAGCACGAGCAAACAGGGCAGTCAAAGAAGATCTGGCAAGTAGGCCAATATTTTTTCAAGACATTAATGCAAATCAGAGAGATGGACATGCAGGGAAGAAGAGCAAGTAGGGAGCTTGAAGATATGTATGGCAGATCACTAGAAGAAATCCCTACAACAACAGTGATTTTTATCACTAATAATCATTGTAAATCTCATTTCACATTTTTGTAGCTCCATTTTGTGCAAGCCAAGGAGTCCTTGAGCTTGAGGAGCCTTAGAAGTAGTTGCGTACCAATTTTCATAATTTTTAGATCTCGTTTGAGCCCCCAAATAAGCCCTGGAACCTAATTTTTAACTAGGCCGGACACTAGGTCTGGACAGGGCCAAAAGCTAGTCAAAAACTATAAAAGGAGCTAGAGAGCTCATTTTTGGGGTTAGATTGTAATTGAAATGAACTTGTAAGAGCTTTTGAAAGTAATCTAAAGAACTCCATTGATTCTCTCTCTTTGTCTTGCCGTGTGTGCGCGTGTGTGTGTATGTGTGTGCATGCTTGTGTGCTTCTCACTCACGCACTTGTGCCGCCACTTGCTCGAGGTCTTCATACCATCCTCACGTCTTCCCGGATTGACATTAAAGGAGGTGCTACTCATCATTGAGCTACAGAGGCCCTACGGTGGATAATCTACGTTGGAATTCTTGCACCCTGGTCCAAATAACTGCCCTTTGAACTGGCACATCATATGCCAAGCATCTGTAAACAATCCTTGTGAGAGCACAACATCCATACAGTACTGACTTTTGCTTCTTATACCACCGTTGATGAGCCAAGTGGATTTGGTCAATAATCCACTGAGGCATGTTGATTGTCAAATCGAAGGAGTCTGCTAAATATAGATTGAACCATATCTTCTTGGGTGGCATTGTGAACCTCTCTTGAGCAGGGAATGTGAAATGCTGCATGCACATCCGAAGATGAATGGCAATAGTAGGTGTCATTGCCACCATGTCCTTGAGTTTCGTCAGATTCCTGTTCTTCATGTTGTCGGGGACCATAGTCTCTTTCTCGGTGGGAATGTGCATGCCTTTCATGTCGAGAGCTTCCCTCACCAAGTTGTTTGTCAATTTGAACCGCTTCAGCTCATTGCCCCTTGTGAGAGATGTGAGGACAAAGGTGCTATATCCCTTTTTCTCTTTGCTCGGAGTGAGGGTGCTAATCAAATACGAGCACCTTAGAAAGTCGGGCTTTGGCAATTGGGCTTTGAAGTAATCGTATAGTCCCACCTTCTTCCATATCGGTTTCAACCCTTCATTATTTTGAAGTCTCTCAAATTCCCTGGTGAAGAAGTGGTACCTGCCCCAGCGCCCGTTGAACTCTATCTCTACCTCCCACAGGTAAGTGCCTTCTCATAGAGGTCCTACCACATCACTCAACCAATGTGAGTTTTTGCTGACTGGCATTGTGTGCCCCTGTGGAGGATTCTGAACGGGTATGGCATGTAATGCTCTCAATGCCACTGGATGTTCCTTCAATTCCTCCTCAATGGGAAGACTTTCTATGTCCACGATTTGAGGGCTGGTGCCTGCCTGGGAACTAGGTCCTGCTGTATCTGCCATGTTACTTCTTGCATGTTGACTCTGTGAGAATATAGAAACATGTGTTAACATTGTAATGGACATGATAGAAAAATTTTTGTCCCCGTTACAACATTAACATGAGGTTAGTGAGAGGTCAGTAGGTCAATACGTGCTAGGTGATCCAGTGTGCCATTAGTGGATGGATAGTCTTGTGAGCTAAATGGAAAAGTGCAGTGTAAGGGTGATGCAGTTAGTTAGTGGGAATGAATTTACAAATGGGGTCAGGGGGTTTGTTACACGCTTTGGGCTGCCAAACAAACTGATTGGCTGTTGGTCTTGATTTTGTGGAGACTTTGGAGGGCTTTATAAGAGTGTCCGCTTGGAGATGAGGCTTTTTAGGGACCCATTTACAAGTGATTCTGCTCGTGCTCATGGGCCAATGTGTGTTCGTGTGTGTTGAATACAAGTGGGTATCGGCTATGCGAGTGAGTGAACCATGTTGTACAGGGTGTGGTCTCGGTTTAGCTATTTGAGCCCGCAAGCAAGCCTTAGGCACCCAAATTTGTCTTGATTGTGGGCTAGCCTTCATTGTCGTTGATCACTAATAGGAAGTTGAGCCAGTTCTTGTGGCTTGACCGCAATAGGATGCTCGCTTTTCTGTACCCACACTTGTTTTGGTGGTTGAGACACCGTGCGTCGTATTTTCTTTGTGCCTCGAGCATAAGTTGTCTGCTTCTTCTGCATTTGATCCGCCTTTGGTTGTTGCATCCCTGTGGCTTTTGGAAAAGAAGGGAGTTCCGTTGTACCCTTAACTTCTTTGTTGAGACAATCATCCCTCTGCATCACATAGTTTTGGACAAGAATAGCATTGTCAACTTCATGTGTACCCCTGGAAGGACCAGGAGTTTGTGCCTTTCCTAGTTCCTTGAGTGCTTCATTTTCTAGCTCAATTGTAATACGATTCTGATTTACCCAGACCTGAAGAAGTCCACTTCTTAGGTTTAGGTTGACTGCATGATCATAGATCCAGTCCTGACCCAAGACAAGAGGCTGAGTGAGGTCCTCATCTTGACACACTAGCACTTTAACTGTCACTAATTTATCTTGAATGTAGAGGGGGAGTTCCACCTCGCCCATGCAAGGGGTTTCCACGCCTCCCAGTCCTATGAGATACGCTTCTATAGGACTGATGTTTAATTTCAACTGTTGACAGTAAGAAAGTTTAGCTGCGCTAGTGACTGCGCCTGAGTCAATTAGCGCCCTTACCGTCCTTGCACTCTTTCCTTGTCCTATCTCTAGGGTTACAAAAGGACGTCGATCAATTATCCTATGAGAGCTAATACCTGAAACTTCACACATAGCCACATGATATCCTTGAGCTACATAGTCATCTGTCCTAGGTTGATCTCTACCCTGCCTTTGCAACTTCATCCTTCGGATGCGTTCTAAACCTTCTGCTTGCACCTCTTCTCGAATTCGCTTTTCTTCTTCCTTGCATTCCTTGGTAGTGTTGAGTCGATTTAGCATCTCTTCAGTCAGTGGTTCTTGATATAATTTGACTATGCACCCGTTGATGTAGCTCGGAAGAATATCGCCTTCTAAGGTGGCGAGTTGTACTGCTCCACTCGTTGAGATCCTATTTATGATCATAGGTCCACAACCACGTTTCTCTAATTTTCTTGCATGTTGCTTCAATGTGTAGACTAAAACTAAATCTCCTGCCTTCAAGCCTTTATCCTTAACGTGGGCATCAAAGTATGCCTTCTGTCTTTTCTTAGCTGCATATATTCCCGCTGCCGCTCTTAGTCTTGTTTCACCTAGTCATTCGAGATCAAGAATCCTCGAAGAGAGTTCATGACCTGTCCATTCATGCTCCTGTGCTACTTTCAGTGTAGGTATCAAGAAGTCCAATGGTAGCACTGCATTTTGACCGAATACCATCTGAAAGGGAGTGGCTTGGAGTACCATTTTATAGGCAACTCGGTATGCCCAAACAGCATGGTGTAGCTGTTTGTCCCAATCAGAGCATTTAATATTCACTAGTTTGGTCAACACATTGCACATAATCTTATTTGTGCTTTCGGCTTGCCCATTAGCTTGTGGGTGATAGGGGGCAGACTTCTTGTGTATAACCAAGAATTCTTGGAGCAAATTTTCAATAACTTCATTCAAGAAGTGAGTCCCTCTATCACTTACTAGCTCTATGGGTAGCCCGTATCTAGTGAGCATATTCTCAAATAAAAACTTCGCTGTCATTTGAGCATCGTTCTTTGTGGTAGCTTTTACTTCTACCCACTTGGTTAGATAGTCTGTGGCAACAATGATATACTCAGCATGGGAGCTCTTAGCTAGGGGATTAATAGGACCTACAAAGTCTATTCCCCATTTAGAGAATGCACGTCCACCCATCATAGGTTTCAAAGGCATCTCATCTTTACGTATAGGATACTGGGTTCACTGACAGACATCACACCTCTTCACATAGGTATGTGCATCCATGTGAAGGGTCGGCCACCATAATCCTGCAAATAGGATTGCATTGATCACCCGATCTGGTCCAAAGTGTCCTCCTGCTACACCTTGATGAGCAGTTTCCAAGATCTTGAGATATTCACTCTCATGGACACATAGTCTCAGGTAACCATCTTTACCACACTTGTATAGATTATCACCAACGAGTGAGTAATCTAGGGCTTCTTGTTCTAGACTTCTTTGTCTGGCCAGTGTCATATCTTGAGGGAATGTTCTCATCCTCAGGAAGGTTACTAATGGTTCACTCAAATCTGGCACTATGGACACTTGATAAAGAGTGGCATGTTCCACAGGTGGTTTAGTGCAGCAGATTGGGCATTCCTTGCACAACTGTTGGACATAAGCTTCCATAGTCGGCCAATGCACTCCGAGTCTCCTTAGTGTTTGTAGGGTTCGTTGCTTTGAGTAGTGTTGCTCTAATGCACCTACATGTGCTAATTGCAACCATTTAGCGTACTCATCCTCTTCCACACAACAAGCCAATATCCCTTGATCTGTGTGCTTGTACATACTTCCTGCCATGATGTGGTACTTTTGGGCCTTTACTACCTCCCTATCTTTAGTGCTTATGACTGGGTGATTAGGCCTGTATGTCAATATTGGCACTAATGGCTTAGCCCACTGAGGTGCCACTTCTAAATTAAACAAGTAAGCACCAGGAAGGTCATCTAACACTCCCTGTGGTGCCTCGCTTGATGTGAGTCTGCTCTCAAGTGACTCTTGCCTTTCCGCACCACAACCTCAAAGTCATATTCGATTAGTAAGAGAAACCATCTTACTAATCTATCTGTATTGTATGGCTTGTTCACGAGATATAACAATGCTTGATGGTCAGTAAAAAATTTAAACTTATTTGCAAGCAAATAGTGTCTAAACTTTTTAACCGCATATACCATGCCTAATCCTTCTCTTTCAATGGTTGTATAATTTCGTTTAGCTGCATTCAATTGTCTACTAGCATAGGCAATTGGAAGATCCATATTACCTTCACTAGTAGGTTGCGCGAGTACACACCCAATAGCATAATTGGATGCATCCACGTGAACATGAAAGGGCTTATTCCAATCTCGAGTGGTCAAGATTGGTGCTGAACATAATCGTCGTTTGAGCTCATTGAAGGAGTTTTCACATTCATCAGTCCACTCAAAGTTAGTCAAAAGTCCGTACAGAGGCTTGGCAATGATGGCGTACATGTGTATAAAGCGTCGGTAATAACCACAATGCCCCATGAAAGCTTGTACTTCCTTGACATTCTTTGGCCTAGGTAGTTCTGCGATGGCTCTTACTTTCTCTTCATCAGTGGATATGCCATTCTTTGACACTATGTGTCCTAGAATCTTGCCTTGCCTGACTATGAAAACACACTTTTCTGGGTTCAGGCAGACTTGATATTCTCTACATTTGTCAAAGATTTGCCTAAGTTCAGGTATATGTGTATGTCTAATGTTGGAATGAGCACAGAGATCATCAACATAGACCTCTAAATTCCTCCTCAGGAACTCTTTAAATACATGACACATCAGCCTTTGGAAGGTTGCGGGTGCATTGGTAAGCCCAAATGGCATTACTCTAAAGGCAAATATGCCCCACTCTGTGGCGAAAGCCGTCTTATGCTGATCTTCTAGTGCAATGGCTACTTGATTGTAGCCCAAAAATCCATCAAGGAAGCTGTACACTTCCTTGCCTGCTACTCTTTAAAGTAGATGCTCAGTGATAGGAAGTGGATAGTTATCTCGGATAGTGGCTGCATTAACCTTCTTCAAGTTAATGCACACACATAGCTTTCCATTCTTCTTGGACACTACTACAATGGGGGATACCCACTCGGTGTGCTCAATTTCATAGATAAATCTAGCTTCTACCAGACGATCTATCTCTTCTTTGATCTTGGCAGCATAATTATCATTGTATGTGTATGGCTTTTGCTTAGAAGGTTTGGCATCTGAGGTCATGGGGATAGTGTGTGAGCATATGTCTGGGTCTACACCTTTCAAATCTTTGTAACTCCAAGCGAATACATCTCTGTATTCTCTTAGCAAGGCTATCAATTCGCGCTCTTCTTCTTCCGTCAGGTCATGTCCTATGTAAGTGCATCTCTCCTCTCCTTCTTCTAGGGCTACCACTATTTTCTTGGTGGTTTCTTTGTTATCATAGGCCTCTCCTGATTGTGCCTCGCGTTTAGGCATTCTTATCATGACTCTCCTGTCGTCTATCTCATACTTTTTAAAATTGTCAGGGACCTCAAACAAAGATTCTTCCTCTTCTGGTGTGACTTCTCTCTTCTTTCTTTTCTTTCCTTCATTCTTAGGGGTCACTTGGGTGGCCAACCTTACATCATTTGTAAGCTCTCCATGTCTCTGAGGATGAGCTTCCACTTCATAGAAGTATTCTTCATCTGATGCAAAAGGTGGGTCCATAATGATTGACTCTAGAGCGGAGTCACTTGCATCCTCAAATGCATCAGGGCTAGGTTCGCACTCTTCTAAAACTGCATCTCCCATGATTGGCTCTATGGAGAAGACTGAAATGTCATAGCCATCCTCATCACAGTGGGGTGTCCATTGTTCTTCATTGATGGCTACATCCATTGTTGCTAAAATTTCTGCCCAGTCGTGAGGTTCAAATTCTTCGTCCCGAAATACTACAGGTGCATAGGCTCGGTCTTGAATTGATCTATGTGTTTCCTTCGCACCTACTCTCTGGCTTTTTCTCTCTTCTCTTCTTCTACTGCTACTTTGCACATCCATAAGTGGGTGTCTTCATGCATCCATGAGGATCCTGATCCTATGGAATGCATAGACTCCGTATCATCTTTGGCTCTATGGATGGGGGGTACGTCCCTATGATAGTACTTTTGGAGATTCACTTTGGTCGTAACGCCTAAGTGTTGCAAATACAAGGAATTGGTTCCCCAATCATGTACCACTTGCAACTATCGCATAAATGGTCTTCCCAAGATCATCTCATAGGCATGGTTCTTGCTAAAATCACATATAGCAAATGTGTGCTCAAACTCAACACCACATGTGGTGAGAGTTATTCCTTCTAGTAGTCTTAAAGGCCTCTCTATGTGACCATCAGCCATCTGCAATTTCATTCTCATTGGCCTGAGTGCTGGCTTGCCCCAACGCTTCCATAGGGAAGTGGTAGCAATTGCAACTCCTGCACGAGAGTCCAGAATTGCCTTGGTTGTTTATCCTTGATGGGTGATGGGAAGAGAGGTGTTTCCTTCTTCTCCTTCACTCATGTCTCATATCTTGTCCAAAGGTATCTCTGGCACTGTTCTATGGGATCCTACCTGGGAACGAGGTTTTGCTATCTCTGGTACTTGTTTGGCTACATGTTTCCATAGATCTGGCCTTACTTTGAGTAGCTCTTCTAAAGTGAGGTTACATTGCTATGTTTTTCACTACCTCTGTGTTCCTAGGTATGACTGAGTCTTCGTTTCTTACCATGACTGTGGGTGCTCTCATACATGTGGACTTTGCCTCCCATGGGCCTGTGAAATGGGGTAGTTCTTGTATGGAATTAGATTCGAAGTCTAATCTCTCGTGAGATTGAGTGCTCTCCTACTCTTCATAAATGGATGGGATGTCTTGTGGGAATTGGTCATGTGCATCATCCACCAGTTAAATGGGAGGAGGGACTTCACTTTCTTTAGCCCATTTGTCTTCTTGAATCTCTCGTAGGAATTCTGGTGTGAACCGATTCATAGAAGAAGATGTGTCTGGCTCCGTAGAGTTAGGCACATAGGCTTCCTGGGCAGGTAGGCTTTCTCTTTCACTTGCCTTGCCCTTATTTGGCAGGGTGGGTTCCTTTTCTGATTGTGCAATTAGCCTCTCCAATCTTTCCAGCAGTCCATCAAAATGCAACTCCGTCTTAGCTGAACTAGAGATGTTAAAGAGGCGTCTGGCTTCAAACATGGTTTGAGCCAATTCCACTATCTTAGCACAAATCGTGGTTCGTTCAAGCTCTAGTTCCGCTCTTGGGTAACACTTTTCATGATCTGTCACATTTGGCCCTTCTTGGATTCTAGTCGTACGAGGCGGGTTGGATCGGATGGAGACGAGAATGGTGGTGGTGGCGTAGTGTGAGAGGGAGTTTGAGATGTGAGTTCAACTATCCTGGCTTTTGTTTCTCTTAGGCTTTCCTCGAGTTCACTCATCTTCTTAGCCCATTGCCTCTTCATTCTTTCTCTACTATCTTTCCAGGCTCTAGTCCTCTTCTTGGTTATGCTCTTAGTTTCACTAGCCTCAACACTTTTTTCCTGGCCTAAACTTTGGTTCTGCTGCAAGGCTTGAGCTCTAGTAACTACCTGTACTAGTGCAGTGGAAGTCACACTTCCTATAGAGTCTACTACTAACCCAATAACATTGATAGGAGTGATTTTTGGCATATTATTGGGATTCTTTGGGCAATCTCGTAAGAGATGCTCTTTCCCGCAATCTTGACAAAAGCCTTGAATGGTTATCGATTGGGGTTGTGTAGGAGAAGGCATGGGGCAATCACGAATGAGATGATCCCCTTGACATCTATAGCATGGTCCTCTAGGGAATGGGGGTCTTACTTGCCTAGGTTGAGGTCTAGGGTTGGGATTTGTGTACATAACATTTGCGTAATCTGGCTCCCAACTGGGTTCACTCGGTTCCTCACTGTAGTAGGGCTCACCATGTTCAGGAGACTGCATGTAGTAAGCCTGGGGGCTATCAATATGTGTAGAATCGAAACTATGGTCGCTCGGGTCACTTTTTGACAGCAATGGTGTCACTCGCACTATGGCTCTATTCAAGTTCTCTTCTACAACTGCATACTTTACAGGGATCACATTGGCTGGTGCAGTCGGTTGTTGTGCTAGCACTGGTTGAGGTCTCTGTTGGGCCTGATATTGTGGTTGGTAGGTTTGTTGAGGCCTCGCATACTGTTGTGGTGGATACTGGTTCTGATATCTTCCCTGTTGTGAATAGGGCTGAGGGTAGGTTTGCCTAACCGCTTCCTTATTGTATGGACAGTCTTGTGCGGTGTGATTTGTGTATCTCTGTTCTATGGTGCAGTATTGGCTACTGGGATTCACTTAGGGTTGAGCCATAATGGGGCATACGTTCGCCATGTGGTCACCACCGCAAGTATAGCACCTCTTTACTGGGGCAAACCTTGGGATTTGTTTGCTAGTGACACCTAGTTTTTGAGTTACTTTCTCAGCAAGTTCCTCAATTGATGTGGATTGCGAGGAAGAGAGGCTAGAGGCACTATCTGAATCTTTGTAGATTTTGGAAAGCTCTAACTCCTCCCCTAGGTTATCCTCGATGTTGATGCACATGTGTACACACTCTTCTATAGTCCTAGGGTCCTTCAAGTACACATATGACCTCAATTTGGTACTTAGCAATCCATCCAAGAATAAAGCCACATTGCTTGGCTGGTGTGGGTAACTCAGGGATAGGACATCTCTCTAGATATTGCCTAAACCTTCTTCTTGCAAGTCTAACTATCTCTTGGGGGGTCTGCTTGAAGTTATGTATCAATGAGGAAGTATTATGCCTTATCCCACTCTTAGAGAATTCAGTGATAAAAGCCTCTAAGAGTTGGTCTACGCTCGTGAACTGTCTCTCATTCAATGGTTGAAACCATGTAAGGGCTGTGTTCCTAAGGGTTAGACCAAAGGCATTATACTGCGTGAATAGGTCCTCAACTTGTTCAGCTCTCAAGACTTGCCTAAACTCAGCCACATGATCATATGGGTCTCATGTGCCATCGAAGTAGTTCTTCATGGACTTAACTAGCTGAGTCGGTCTCAAAGTCCTCGTGTGCTCTCTAGATCTTGGTAGAAGGCATTCATCCACATTCCTTTGGTTCCTTGGGGCTCTAAGTCCCTCAGGTTCCGCTCTATTTGTTTTCGTTCTCGTTCTTTCTCTTCACACTGGATTGGCAAAGCTTACCTCAGGTCTATCTCTATGTCTATCTCTTTGAGCTCCATGAGCTTGGGATGTTCCAGCTCCTGGGTGACCAAAGGACACATTCGACCCTGGTTGGGGGAAAATAAATTCACCTTTCCAAGTGTAAGCATGCCTATCATGATTTGTAACCACAAAGATCCTCTCTGAAGCATGATCTAAGTAGGTCACTCTGCCTGGGCTATCAGGATCTTTGAACTCATATATCATGATTGTTCCTACCTCATTTGGCTGATCAGATTTATACCTCCAAAAGGCTTCATCAGTCTCTCGGTTCAGGAGCAGATCTATGCTCTTATTGTCTTGGGAAATCCACTCTGGTGTGATAATCCTAGTGAGAACAGATTTGCCTTGGGGGGTTCTAGGTTCCACACCCATGTTTCCTTGCTCCAGGTCACCTAAGTCCGTTCCTGGGATCATGTTTCCAAATTCATCTGTCCTATCTGGATGACTCGTGACTACATATATGGTTCCTTCCTTGTCTAGGTATGCTCCATTTTCAAACTTGACAATTGGGTGCTCTAGTCCAATGGATTGGTCAGGGTTTTTAATATGGACCACAGATCTTCCTAGGCCGTCCTCATAGATGCAAGCACCTAATCGGTTGGTCCTAAGGTATTCGAGTTGCATCTTGTAAGGGCCTTCTACCCTATGTAAATATGGCACTCTTGAACTTCCTGTAGGTCTCTCCATCCCCTGAGACATCTCAGACTCGCTAGTTTCAGAGCTAGGGTAGTATGAGTGATGGCTCAATTGTTGGGCCCAAGACCTAGTAGTGTGATTGACACTAGCCGGTGAAGACCTAAGACTTTGTCTATCTCTTCCTAGATGTTGTCCTGATCTAAGGTTCATATGCCTAGTTGAGTAGTCCCTATTTTTACCCAAGGTACAGCCTTTTTGCCGATCAATTTGTATCAATCACTTGGTTCTTTTTTAGTTGATTATCGTGTTTATGATCTTGTCTGGTATCATGTCGTCAGGAATACTTAAGTTAATTTCCACACTTTAATGTTGATCGTCTCACGTTAGGC
The DNA here is from genome assembly GCA_020310875.1 of Ceratopteris richardii. Taxonomy (NCBI): domain Eukaryota; kingdom Viridiplantae; phylum Streptophyta; class Polypodiopsida; order Polypodiales; family Pteridaceae; genus Ceratopteris; species Ceratopteris richardii. Next base: position 37,899,497 of record CM035422.1, read on the forward strand.
TCTTTTCCTTTGAAGTTGTCGGTCACACACAGGTTATCTCTTGACTTGAACTTGATTTCTTAGATAGTCTTGACTTGTCTCGTTCCTATCATTGCCCTGACTTACTTCTAGCACTATTCACGTGTAGCCTAAGCTAGGAATTGACAAAGAGAGTTGAGATTATTCTAACCTCACTTGCGGATCCCTTGCCCTTTAGTGCTCAAGAACCCCGTTCTCAAGTTTGCAGAGTGCCCTTGATTTGGATGCCCTCTAGTGCTCTCCGTGGACCTGTAAAAGTCCCAAAGAGACTTAAATTCAAATGACACCACAAATCAATTTCATTCATGTAATTCAGATATCAATTTGCACTGAGACTTTATGGAAAACAATTCTAGAGATCCTTGAGTTTTGTTCCCCCTGGTCATGGCCCACTTAAAAATACTATATCTAATAATCCTGGTATTAATTTAACCATAACCAATGGAAGTTTTGGTTGTACTCCCCACGAGCTTTCCAACAAAACAAGAATCATAGCAAACGGGTTTCGTATGAGAAAGTTATGACTATTCAGGTTTTTGGAGTTAAAACAGGGTTCAAATAGGCTAACAATTCACATGATTTTTTTCTCAACACACACTTGTAGGGACCTCACAAGATGTTAATTGATAGAAAAATATGCCCAAAATTATCCCCAAAACTTGGAATAACCATATCCCTAAAATTTTAGCCGAAAAAGTCTGTCAATCACGATCGACAGGTCTGTCAATCGTGATTGACAGAGGTGTCTGTCGGGGCCTGTCGGTCGCGATCGACACGTCAGTCACGATTGACAGTGTCAATCGCGATCGACAGAGTCGATCGTGAGTCCTGTCAGTCGCGATCGATGGTGTCAATTGCGATCGACACTTTTTCTGGGATTTTTGCCGTGATTTCAGTCGATCGAGGATGTGTCCGTCGCGATGGACACGTTGCGACACGAGTTTTGGTGTCAATCGTCAAATTTCAGTCGGTCGCTATCAACAGTTTCAATCCTGATTGATTGAATCCTACGTGGTAGTCAGTCGGTCGTGGGGTCTGTCGGTCACGATCGACAAGTCTGTTGATCGCGATTGATAGGGTCTGTCGGTCGCGATTGACAAAGGTTGTCGATCGTGGCTGTCGATCACGATCGATGGTGTCGGTCGCGATTGACAGAGAAACACGAAATTTTTTTACTGTTTTAGGTGATTTAGAGTGTGCTCATCTTGTGTATCATTGTGGTGTGATTTGTTTTACCAAATAAGCGATTTTTCTGTCGATCGCGATCGACAAGGGTCTGCGACACAGAGACAGGGCCGAGCTTTTCCGTACCTGCAGAGCCTGCTGGAGATGGTGGGATAGCCAGATCCTGCAAGAAAACTCAAGAAACATGCAAAAAGAGTGCACACAAATCGCTCTCTCGCTCTCTCTCACAAGTGGAATGAGGGAAATGGAGGGGAGAAGGTGATATGATCAAAAACTGAAATTTCCGCGATGACGGAGATGGAGATCGGGTATGGTGAGGATGATGATGAAGTAAGAAAGAGGAAAATGAGGAAAAGTAAAGAAATTACCTACAACGCCAACATCACAACTATACGTCTTACCATCACACGCTCGTCCTCAAAGCTCGATCCCCGGCAACGGCGCCAAAATTTGGTGTAGCTCAGTGATGAGTAGCACCTCCTTTAATGTCAATCCGAGAAGACGTGAGGATGGTATGAAGACCTCGAACAAGTGATGGCACAAGTGTGTGAGTGAGAAGCACACTAACATGCACACACATACACACACACACGCACACACAGCAAGACAAAGAGAAAGACAATGGAGTTCTTTCAGATTACTTCAAAAGTGCTCATACAAGTTCAAATCTATTACCAGCTAACTTCAAAAATGAGCTCTCTAGCTCTTTTTATAGTTTTTGACTAGCTTTTGGCCCTGTCCAGCCTAGTGTTCGGCCTAGTTAAAAATTAGGTTCTAGGGCCTATTTGAGGGCTCAAACAGAGTCTAAAAAATATGAAAATGGATAGGCAGGTACTTCTAATGCTCCTCAAGCTCAAGGACTCCTTGGCTTGCACAAAATAGAGCTACAAAAATATGAATTGGTATTTACAATGTCCTTTAGTGATGAAAATCACTATTTTTGTAGGGATTTCCTCTAACGATTTGACATACACATCTTTGAGCTCCCTACTTGCTCCTTCTCCTTGTGTGTCCATCTGTTTGATATGCTTTAGCTTCATGAAAAAATAATGGCCTACTTGCCAGATCTTCGTTGACCACTCTGTTTGCTTGTGCCTTCTCTTCGCTCCGACTCCCTTCGTTGGCTTCCGTGTCTTGTGAGTCCTTCAGTTCCTTGACTGCTGCCAACATGCTCCAAGCTTCTTCTTCTTCCTTGTGCTGTTCGTGTGCTTCCACAGACGTCTAACTCCAACATTCTAATTGGGTTCTATAGGGTCGTTCTGATCTTTCTAAGTACGCTACACTTAACCCTCCTTCCAGTCTCTTTGTGCTATAAGACATTTTTGACTCACTATATGTGAGCCCAAATTTTAAGGGTAGCTATTCAATTGTTGTGCCCAGGAACGTGTACTAGTCCCCACACTTGCTTCTGATGATCTAAGGCTTCGTCGATGTGACTTACCTATGTGCTTTCTTGATCTAAGGTTCATGAATTTGTCTTCCTTGACAACTCAATACACGTTCTAATCACCAATGCTTCTTTGCTTTTAGTTACTTGTTTCGTTTTTATTTCTTTCAAACTCTCATCCTGTTCTAATGTATGCAGCAATAATCGACTTTTTGTTGTATGTTTGAGTTCTGGTTTCGTCAAAATTAAGTTCTTTCCCTTGGGGTTTTCGTTTTCTCACACTTTTAGCTTACACTTGGACTTGAAAAAATTAATTCTCTTGTACTTGATGCGTTCCTATTGCATTACTAATTCAATCCACAATGCTGCATGCACTTAGCCTAAGCTAACAATTGATTGAGGGGGTTGAGTGTTCTTCCAACCTAGAGTCAACTTCCTTGATCGCTCTGTTGCCCAAGACGTCATGCTTCCTAAGCCTTTCTTGATTCGCTCTCTTGCTTGCTTTGAATGCCCTTGGATGTCCACTTGTAGACCTCTAAAAGTCCAATGTTTAGACCACTCTTCAATCTTAATGAATAGACACTTTGATGTATACACCTTTAAAGGTCCTTTTCCTTTGGCAAAAATTCTCAAGTGCCCACTTACTTTCCTAATGGAGAGTGTTAATCTCCAAAAGAACAACCTAATCTTGAAATTAGAGCACCTCTATATCAAAAGTAAGTCAAAACCTTTACCAATTTGGAGGATCAACATTCAATTATAAAGATTCTGGAAAATCTGTGAAAAGGATGATTCTACAGAAAGTCTGCTGCACATATCTTTCTCATTGACTTATCAAATGTGTAAAGTTTTTTATAGAACTTCGCACAAGGTGTCGGCTAAAGATTGCACACCTCCTCCAAGTCGAATCATTCCAAAAGATTCAGTAGATTTTGAGAAATCAACTTGACAAGTCACCTATGTCTAAAATTGTACTTCTGAGAAGTCGATTTAGACACCTATAACTTCTAAGACATGATTCTCCAAGAATAGAACCCGTTTAGGCAAATGCTTTTAGCCACAAGTAGCTTGTCTTCCAACTTAAAGCTTAAGTGCTTACTTGCTCAAAACTTTAAACTGTGGAAGGAGAACTCATCAAAACATTGACTTCAAATTTTGCGCCTGTTTCAGGAACCAGTAAACACTTCTTCACATACAAATGTTCCTACACATAATTCTCTCAGCCTGATCACAATTGGAAGCTAAAAATTTGTACAGAGGTAAATCACCTATAGACTTAGACTTGTACAAAAGCATTTCACAAAAGATCTTACACAAAAGGAGAAAACTCAGAAACATCGGGTGCAACATTTTCTTCATTTCTGAGAATTTTACATCTAGTGATGAGAGAGACTTAACTCACTTCTAGCACGGCTAAAAAACTCATACAACTTCTAATTACTCTATTCTTATGCTCTCTCATACTTGTCCCGACATTTTCCATAGTATTTATAGGCAAATATCTACAAACTTATGACTAATCAAAAGTATAAGTGACCTATATCTGAACTAATGTACATATGTGTACATTTCTTTCAACTCCTGAATGTAAACTTCTTCTATGCTTCAAAAATTGATCTTGTCTTCATTCTTTGACTTCCAAAACTTCAATTGTTGATTGCTCTGCACCAACAGATCCCCCTCAGTCATCAATTGAGGTTTTCTCTATTTTTTTAATGCCTGCCATGTCTTTGAATCTCTGTAGCTTTGGTCCATCCAAGCTTTTGGTAAGCATATCAGCTATCTGATCTTTAGTTGAAGTATGTATGACTTCAATCTCTTTGTCCATCACCTTCTCTCTTAGAAAGTGATACTAAATCTCAATGTGTTTGGTCCTGGCATGAAAAACAGGGTTAGCAGCTAGATATAATGAACTCACGTTATCTCCATGAATAGTAGGAGTACTCTGAATGATATCAAAACTCTTCATCAGAGTCTTAAGCCATATCACTTCCTTTGCAGCTTCAACCATGCCTTTGTACTCAGCTTCTGTAGATGATAAAGCAACTATGTGTTGCTTCTTTGAACACCAAGATATTAACTTATCTCCCACATAACACATGTATCCATAGGTTGACCTTCTATCATCAGGATTACCTGCCCAATCTGCATCACTATATATTTTGATATTTGTATCTGATGTAAAACCATAATACAAACCCTCTTTGAGTGTACCCTTAATGTACCTCAACACTCTTTGACCTGCAATCCAATGTTCTTTTCTAGGACAATGCATGAATTGAGACAAAACCCCAACTGCATATGATAAATCAGGCCTAGTTAATGTAGCATAGATAAGACTACCAACCAAACTCTGATATAACTTCATATCCTTGAATTCTTCTCCACCATATCTGCTCAATTTGTGATTCACCTCCATTGGAGTAGGTGCTACCCTGCAATCATTCATTTTAAACTTGATTAACAAGTTCTTCAAATACCTTTCTTGAGTCACATACACTCCATGTTGAGTATATGAAATCTCCATGCCCAAGAAATATGACAAATCTCCAAAATCACTGATTTTGAATTCTTTCTCCATTTGCTTCTTTAGGCTTTGGATCCCTTTCTCATCTGTACCTGTAAGAATTATATCATCAACATATATGCACATGTAAATGAACCCATCATCACTTGCTTTCACAAGCAAACTACTATCTGCCTTAGATACTTGAAATCCAAGTTCTTTCAAGAACTTCACAAGTCTATAATTCCATGCCCTTGGGGCCTGCTTCAACCCATACAAAGCTCTCTTGAGCTTACACACATGATCTGGATACCTCCCATCTCTGAATCCTTGAGGTTGCTCCATGAAAACATCATCTGAAATGTAACCATTAAAAAAAGCATTTTTCACATCTAATTGACATAATTTCCAACCTTTACATGAAACAATGGCTATGAGTGTCCTGATGGTTGTCATCTTTGCCACAGGACTATAGGTCTCATCATAATCAATACCATATGTTTGAGCAAACCCTTTCACAACAAGTCTAGCTTTATACCTAGACACACTTCCATCTGCATATCTCTTTGTTTTGTAAACCCACTTGCATCCAATGATCTTCTTGCTATTTGGTTTAGGAACCAAATCCCATGTCTGATTCTCCAATAATGCATCATATTCTTCCTTCATAGCTTTCTCCCAATTTTCCTTACCTTTTGCCTCTTCATATGTAGAAGGGTCTTCATCTGCTTTAATCATATAAGCATAATCTTTTGTAGCCAAAAAAGAAGTGTCATAGCTATACCTTGTAGGTTGCCACTTGTGTCTTGATGACCTTCTGAGTTCTCCACTCCTTGAGGTTTCTGGTTCTTCACACTTAGGATCAAACCTTCGCATTTCTTCAACTTCAACCTGCACTTCATTATTCTCTTGTTCATCAAATATCTGAACCTTTGATTTACCTTTCTTTTGACTCACAATTTCTTCATCATCTGTATTAATATTGATAGTACCTGCATACCAAGTACCTTGCTCATCAAATGTAACATCCTTAGATACAATGAATTGCTTTGTGGATGGACTCCACAATCTATAACCCATCTGCTTGTCATCATAACCAATGAATACATACTTTTCAGCTTTAGGTTCTAATTTGTGTCTTAATTGTGATGGCACATATGCATATGCCAAACATCCAAATACTTTGCAATGGTCTAATGTAGGTCTCTTACCCCACCATGCCTCATATGGTGTCATACCCTGCAAGGCTTTACATGGCAACCTATTGACCAAATAAGTATCTGTATTTACAGCCTCAGCCCACAAATAATTTGGGCAATTTTTCTCCTTCATCATGGATCTTGCAAACTCAACAAGAGTTCTATTCCTCCTCTCTGCTACACCATTTTGTTGAGGGGAGTACCTGCAAGTGATTTCCCTCAACTTATGACCTATAATTCTCTCTGCATACACATGATAATGTTTGAATGTACTAAATACTTCTGACTTATCTTTGATCACATAGATAGTAATCCATCTGGTAGCATCATCAACATATTAAATCACATAGTACCTTGAACCATTGATACTGAAATCCTTTGATGGTCCCCACACATCTGTGTGTACCAACTCAAGCTTCTTTGAATACATAAAACCATGCTTGGAGTAAGATTGCCTATGAGCCTTACCTAATTAACATGCCTCACATCTGTATGTCATATGTTGACCTGTAACATTAGGCAATCCAAGCACTGAACCACTGTTAATCATATCTTTGATACCTCTTTCATTGAAGTGTCCAAGCCTCTTGTGCCAAAGATCTAACTCAGAGATCTTATGTCCTCCATAAGTGAACAAGGCATGACCAATATTACCTTGAATCTTCAATGTGAACAATCTTCCTTCTTTCTTCCCTGAAACAATTTGTTTATACCCATTGCTAGGGTCTTCCATAAATACTCCTTCATTAGTGAATCTCACTTCATAACCTTTTTCAACAATTTGTCCTACACTTATCAGATTCTTAGGAATTGTAGGAACGTACAAGACCTTACTCAAGAGGGTGCTACCATCCTTAGCCTTCACTGATCCAATTGACTTCACATTATGCTTTGTATTGTCACCTGTTTGAACAACATGATTAGATACCTTATTTTCCAAATCAGTCATCAATGCTATGCTACCACTCAGGTGATTGCTACACCCTGAGTCAATGTGGAAGACTCTTTGGTCTTCACTTTGTCTTTCACAAGTTGCATTCATTATCAATGTTGAATCCTCCTTCTGATCTGAAGCATAATTGTAGTAGGTATTATTGTATTGTTGACTTTGGAATCCTCTACCTGCATTTCTTCCAAAGTAACCCCTACTACCTCTACCTCTGAAGTTACCTCTTTGATTTCTGCCACCTCTTCCTCTTGAATTAAAGTTCTGATTATATCCACCATTACTCTGAGTATTATGCCAACAATCATTAGCTAAGTGATTTGTCTTACCACAAATCTAGCAAGATTTGACTCCATCTTTGTTATTCCTGCCTCTTCCTCTACCTTTGCCACCTCCTCTTCCTCTTAGGAAGTTGGCTTGACTAGTTGTGCCTTCATCTTCATTTGCTTGTTGCTTTCCTTTGCTAATTTTCGTCTTATCCTTTGAGTACATTGCATGACGTGTACTCTTGTCACCTTCATCTTTGACATCCTGCTCAAAGGTTAACATATGTCCTAGCAACAGATTTAAGTCAGGAGTAAAATGATCAAGTGATAATTCAATAGACAAAATGAATGGCTTCCATTTGTCATCACCTCTCAAACCTGTAAGGATTTGCCTTACCAATTCATCCTCCTCAATGTCTTCATCAACAGCTCCTAATGCATTTGCAATGTCCTTCATTCTGGTTACATAATATGAGATGGATTGAGAGGCCTTTTTCTTGAATGTGGTAAATTCTGCCCACAAGGATGCCTTCCTTGACTTTGTGGTGTTTTGGAAATGCTCCTCCAAAGCATTCCATATATCACTTGCACTTTCAAGACCTCTAATGTGAGGTAGCAAGTAGTCATTGACTGCCATATAGATAATGCTCCTAGCTTGAGCATCTCTCTTCATCCAATTCTTCAAATCTGACAATTCCTCCCTAGTTGGAACACTAGGATCTCTAAATTGAGGCTTTTCTTCTTCACCTGTAATATATCCTATCAAATCTTTGCTCATTAGATGAGCTTCCATCCTCATTGACCATGCTAGATAGTTCTCTCTATCCAATTTCTCTATCTAAAGAGAATCTCCCATCCTTTCTTGTCCTGTGTATTGAATTCTTTAAACTTTATGAGTGACAGATGTACCTTTACTTCGAATAATACTCCTTTTGACTTCCTTGATGTCGTATGATCTCCTTCTCAAGCTTTGCTCTGAAGCTTTCACCTTTTGAACCTTCAGATGTTGAATTCTTTGCACCTGCAGCAGTCGGGATCCTCCTTCCTTCAATTCTGATGCTTCCTGCTCTGATACCACTGATGGAGAGTGTTAATCTCCAAAATAACAACCTACTCTTGAAATTAGAGCACCTCTATATCAAAAGTAATTCAAAACCTTTACCAATTTGGAGGATCAATATTCAATTATAAAGATTCTGGAAAATCTGTGAAAAGGATGATTCTATAGAAAGTCTGCTGCACATATCTTTCTCATTGACTTATCAAATATGTAAAGTTTTTTATAAAACTTTGCACAAGGTGTTGTCTAAAGATTGCACACCTCCTCCAAGTCGAATCATTCCAAAAGATTCAGTAGATTTTGAGAAATCAACTTGACAAGTCACCTATGTCTAAAACTGTACTTCTGAGAAGTCGATTTAGACACCTATAACTTCTAAGACATGGTTCTCCAAGAATAGAACCCGTTTAGGCAAATGCTTTTAGCCACAAGTAGCTTGTCTTCCAACTTAAAGCTTAAGTGCTTACTTGCTCAAAACTTTAAACTGTGGAAGGAGAACTCATCACAACATTGACTTCGAATTTTGCGCCTGTTTCAGGAACCAGTAAATACTTCTTCACATGCAAATGTTCCTACACATAATTCTCTCAGCCTGATCACAATTGGGAGCTAAAAATTTGTACAGAGGTCAATCACCTATAGACTTAGACTTGTACAAAAGCATTTCACAAAAGAACTAACACAGAAGGAGGAAACTCAGAAACATCGGGTGCAACATTTTCTTCATTTCTGAGAATTTTACATCTAGTGATGAGAGAGACTTAACTCACTTCTAGGATGGCTAAAAAACTCATACAACTTCTAATTACTCTATTCTCATGCTCTCTCATACTTGTCCCGACATTTTCCATAGTATTTATAGGCAAATATTTACAAACTTATGACTAATCAAAAGTATAAGTGACCTATATCTGAACTAATGTACATATGTGTACATTTCTTTCAACTCCTGAATGTAAACTTCTTCTATGCTTCAAAACTTGATCGTGTCTTCATTCTTTGACTTCCAAAACTTCAATTGTTGATTGCTCTGCACCAACATTTCCTAATCCCATAGATGAGGCAACTTCAATTTTTCCTATCAAAATATGAACATGTTATTCTTAAGAAAAATAGTTGAAGCCACGTAGATTCAAAATGAGCTTTCCAACGAGCTCCAAAGCTCAAAAAATGTGTTTCGCATGAGAAAGTTATGGACGTTCAGGCTCTATGGGGTTAAAACAGGTAGATAGGTTTTTCTCCAAATCTGAGCTAAGGGCACCTCCAATATGCCTAATTACTCAAAAATTCACTCACATTGACCTTAAAATAGCCCAAAAAATCAAAACCCTAATTTGGCATTTTAAGCAAACTGTCCTGATGGTATGGGATAATCACGATGGTCTGAGACCGTCTCGATGGTCCAGCTGAACTCTCACGATGGTGTGACACAATTGCGATGGTCCGAAGGTGTGAAACGTCACGATGGCCCAAAGGTGCGAAGCATCGTGATGGTTCAAAGGTGCGAAGCATCATGATGGTCCAAATTTGAGTCATCGCGATGGTCTATCAGACGAACAATCGTGATGGCGTGAGCCCATCACGATGGTTAATGGTGAAAAAAACCATCGTGATGGCGTGAGCCCGTCATGATGGTAAAAAAAAAACCATCACGATGGCGTGAGCCCATCGCGATGGTCATGAGACATTGCGATGGCTTGAGCTAGTCGCGATGGTGTGAAACTGAAGCATCATGATGGCATACGTGGATTGTCGTGATGGTCCAAAATGACATGTGTCAGTGGAGTGTGGCGATGGCTTGAGCCAATCGCAATGGCGTGGGGTCGGCATGATCGTCGGGATGGTCCATGACCATCACGATGGTCTACCTAAACTGTCACGATGGCCTGAGGCCATCGTGATGGTCCGATTGAGCCGTCGTGATGACATGAGCCAATCCCAATGGTGGCACCCCGTCGTGATGGTCCACCAAAATGTTAATTTTGCAAATGCATCTAAGGAACCGTGTATGCGCAAGTGTGGCCTACGCCATGCTAGTGATGCAATTGCAAAAAGTTGAGTTTCTCAAACCATCACGGTGGTTTGAGGGCTTTGACAGATATGGCAGAAAGTCTAAGTTTTTACCTTTTTCGAGCTTTCTTGTTGTATTGGAGTGCTTTACCTGCAAGAAAACTCAAAGAAAGACACACATATGCTAGCTCAATCGTTCTCTCTCTCTCACACATGCGCAAATGAGGGAAATGGGGAGAATTGGTGGATATGGTGAATTTTTTGATTTTTTTGGGAGTGGAAGAAGATGATGGGGTGATGAAGGGGTATAGGGGAGATGAAAAGTACTAAAAACTATGCAAAAACAACAACAAAAATTGAAATTATTTACCTTCCAATGCTGATTCTCGCTATACTCTTACCATCAAGCATTCGTCCTAGAACTTGATCCCCGAGAATGGCACCAAATTTGGTGTTGCTCTAGCACAATGGTAAGTACCACGCTAAGAAGCTCCACCTCCTTAATGCCAATCCATGGAAGAGATAGGAGTGATATGAAGATCATGAATGCAAGAAGTAGTGAATGTGAAGGTGAGAAGCATGAAGATGTACACACACATACAGACACACATGGAAGAGACAAGGGAGACACAATGGAAGTTAGAAAGTAGACTCTATTGCTCAAGAACACTATTACAAGCTCAATTTAGCTCTAAGCTCACACTAACCCACCTCAAGAATGAGCTCTCTACCTCTTTTTATAGATTCTAGATAGTTTTGACTAGTTTCATATCTAGTGTTTAGCATAGTTAAAAAATTGGTTCTAGGGGTCATTTGGAGATCTAAATGAGATCTGAAAATTACCAAAATTGGTATGATCATTCTACCTAAGCTCTTCAAGCTTGAGGACTCCTTGGCTTGCACAAAATGCAGCTAATAAATACAAAGGTGGGTGTTTCATGATACATATATTACAAAAGTGATGAAGATCAAAGTTTGGAATTTTGAAAAAGTAATATAAAGCATATTTCTTTGAAAAAAATGGATGTCTGGCCCCTTGCAACTCTTTGTAGTCCACCTCTACATACTTCCTCTGCATCGATGCCTTTGGCTACTGCCAACAACATCAGATAGTTCTTCTTCAAAGTAGTTTCTAAGGGTTTTAAGTAACAATATGGTGTTGATTTCAAGGAAATCTTCTCTCCAGTGGTCAAGATGACTACCCTGTGCATGTTGCTTGGATTCGTTGCAACGGACTTAGAGCTAGTCCAAATGGATGTGAAAACTGCTTTCTTGCATAGAGATCTTACATATGAGATCTATATGGAACAACCAGAGGGTTATGTAGTTCTTGGCAAAGAAAGTCTAGTTTGTAAGCTCAAGAAGAGCTTGTATGGACTTAAATTCCCCTAGACAATGGTACCAAAAGTTTGATGCTTTTATGAAGTCTCAAGACTATTCTTGAAACAATGAGGATCATTGTCTCTACACAAAGAGATGCTCAAATGGCAGCTTGATATGCTTGATACTTTATGTCGATGATATGTTGATTGCTAGGAAGTACTCTTATGACTTGTCAATTCTAAAAAAGAAGTTGAGTGAGACATTTGATATGAAGGAATATGGGGGATGCCAAACATATTCTTGGCATGCACATTACTCGTGATAGGAGTAAAATATGCATATACTTGTCTCAAAGTGAGTACATATCCAAAGTACTTCACAAGTTCAATATGCAAGGTGGAAAGGCATTGAGTATGCCTTTACCCACATATGTGAAATTGAGAAAAGATGATTTCCCAAAATCAGATGAGGAAAAGGAATTCATGACCAAAATTCCTTATCAGTCTACTGTTGGTAGTCTCATGTATGCTATGGTAACTAGCAGACCAAAAATTGCATTTGTAGTGGGAGTTGTGAGCAGATATATGTCTAATCCTGGCAAGCAACATTGGGAAGTGGCGAAGATGATTTTGAGATATCTGAGTGGCACTAAGGAAAAGTGTTCATGCTTAGGTAGAGGGAAAGCATCCATTATTTGTTACATTGATTTTGACTATGTTGGTTGTGTAGACAATCGTAAGTCTACATGAGGGTACATTTTTCATTTTGCTGGAGGTGCTATCTCTTAGAGATCTCATCTTCAAGAATGCATAGCTATTTCCACCATAGAAGTAGAGTATGTTGCAATAAGTGAGACATGTAAGGAAGCATTGTGGCTTTCTCATCTTGCTTGTGATATGGGTTTACCTCAGCATGTACCTCGTTTGCTTATTGATAGTCAGAGTGCCATTGCTTTGGCTAAGAATCCGGTCTATCATGCAAAGACCAAGCACATTGAGGTGAGGTGTCACTTCATTAGAGATTGCTTAGCCACTGAGCGCATTATTCTTGAGAAGGTTCACACTCAAGATAATGTTGCAGATGCTTTGACAAAAGCTCTACCATAGGATAGCTTTCGACACTATTGTCACTTGATGGGGGTTAGTTGATTCATGATCTTACATAGTCACTTGTATAGTGTGTAACATGCCCATCAAGTGGGAGGTATAGTTTGTATATTTACACTCAGGTATTCTTTATCATTCTTCATTTTTTCTCCCATAACTACTTTGGCCATATTGGCCTTTAATGGGAGATTGTTACCGTTAGTGTCCATGTGAAAGGCCAAATGGCCACCGGATACTTTTGTATGTGTTCTTTAAAAAAACATATAGTGGTCTGGTCAGCCATAGACTATAATTTCGAATGCATTTGTAACACCTAAGAAGTCTGTGTTTGTGCTCCCTATGTACTATGTTTTTATGTGTATTTTGCAACCTCCATGCAGCGTACTATGTGCACTGCTTGAAGCTTTATTTTCTACTCTAAGGATATCATCATGGAGATCTCGAGAAGGAGAGCACATTGTGGTGCATGACCATCAAAATACTTTAGTGCTTTGCTATCTCTTAAAGTTTGGACCAGCCATTTAGGCATAGTTTTACCCTCTTCTATGCCATCTCTCTTAGTGACAAGTGCATTGTGGAAATCTGCATAACAAATGGAAGGATCTACATCAACATGAGGAACCTGCAAAGGCTAAGAAATTGCCTCATTTGGACTAGCTCTTAACTATTCACCTCTAAAAAAAGGCAACAAAGTGTCATACACATCTTTAGAGCCTAACAGAAGTCTCCTTGGTACCTGAAAGTAATGGATGAATCACATCTTCCACAAAAACAACATCATAACTAACCAAAATGCATTTAATTGTGGATGATACAGACGATAGCCTTTGCTTTCAGAATTGAACCAACAAAAATACATTCCATTGCTTTATAATCTAATTTCTTGCATTGTTGTTCAAGCACCTTTGCATATGGCAAGTAGCAAAAGACACACAGATGAACAACAGATGGCTTGCAACCATGCCAAGCCTCATATGGAGAGATCTGCTTTGGCGGGACAATTGTTAGGTACATATGTTGCACACATAATAACCTCAAGCTAAAAGCTATTGGTAAAGCTTGAATTTTGACCATACACTTTGCCATTCTCATAAAATAACTATTCTTTCTTTCAACAACTCCATTTTATTGAGGTGTATACAACACTGTACACTGATGTTTTATCCCATGCTCAACCAAAAATGCATTAAAGTTACAAGACATGTATTCCTCGTCTTGATCAAAATGGAGGGTGCCCAATTTACATGATCAAAAATTTTCAGCCATAACTAGACACTATCTGAAGCACATAAACTCTTTCGAATTTGCTTTTAGTGGATAAAACCATGCATTCCCGGAGAAATCATCAATAAAAGTCACGAGGTAAATATGGCTCCCAAAAGGAGGTGTCTGCATAGGACCACAAATGTCACTATGAGCAAGCTACAATTTATGAGGAGCTAGAACTGAACCATCTTTTGGAAAGGAGAAATGCTACATTTTGCCCAAAATATATCCTTTATAAGCATGTTTACAAGGTTCTAAAGCTTGGGCAGAGAGGACACCATTTTAGATTTCTACACGTGTAGCAAAGTAGCAAAATTTAGATGAGCAAAGTGTGCATGCCAAAGCTTTGCATATGAGATAGCTTGAGAATCTTGAGCTGCACATGGTGACTCATTCATAGAATTCACATATTCTATGATCTTATACAACCCATGACATAAAATTCAATAACCAATAACAACATTGCCATTTGAGAGTTCATGAAATGTACATCTATTATCAACAAATCTCATAACCAAGAATATCTTGGCAAATGCAAAAACTGAAAACAAATTTTTCTTGATCCGTGCCACATATAAAGCATCTAAAAACGTGAAAGAACTATGATCAGCAGTATTCAAAATGATCTTACTGACTTTTGTTACACGATAAGAGGAGTTGTTGGCGCATGTGATAGTATTCCCTGTAGGGGAAGGCTTAAGTGAACTAAAGAAGCTTCACTATGAGAAAATATGTTTGCTTGCCCCACTACCAGAGTACCAAACATCTAAGTCTACTACATACATACACTAATCATGAGAAGACGGGGCATAGCTTGAGACTCTATAAATGTCCACTTTTCATTCTCGACAATATTGGAAAACTTTGTTTTAGGTGTAGAGGCCTCTACAACAACGATTCCAACCTCTTTCTTCTTTGCCATTTTTGTAGCCAATTTTGGAAACATCTTGATGACATGATCACTTCCCTTATGGTATTTGCAATACTATTTATGCTTTTCTATTTTCTTCTCATCTTTGTCATCCTTCTTTGACTCTACAACATTCGTGGATTTTTTTTCTTACTAGTCAATGATCTCGATTTTCCTTTGCCCTTCTAAGTAGCTAAGAAAGCTTGATCTGCAACATGCATGATTGGTATGTTTTGCCTAGACTAATCTTTGTGTGTGTGTGTGTGTGTGTATATATATATATATATATATATATATATATGTGTGTGTGTGTGTGTGTGTGTGTGTGTGTGTATGTATATGTGTGTGTGTAGACATATAGATAAAAAGATAGATAGATAGATAGATAGATAGATAAATAGTAGACAGATAGATAGAATGATAGACAGAATGATATATATATATAGAAAAATAGATAGAAACATAGATAGATAGATATATAGATGGATAGATAGATAGATAGATAGATAGATAGATAGATAGATAGATAGATAGATAGATAGATAGATAGATAGATAGATAGATAGATAGATAGATAGATAGATAGATAGATAGATAGATAGATAGATAGATAGATAGATAGTGTTGGAGCAAGTCTATGACAAGCCTAAGTATTGGCTTGAGTCCCAGAAAGTCATAGAAGAAGCCTTAAAATGAAGACAATGTAAAGTTCACCTGTGAACTACCTCTTGCAACTTTTGAAGACTCTACTTAATGTAAAAGTGAAAGAATCTTAAGTGGTTGAGTCCACTTGATCAAAAAGGGAAAGAGGAGACACAAGTTCGTGATTTGTGATAGATAGAGAATCAAATCAATCACTAATTGATTGGAGAGTGATTGAGGGGAGTTAGCCTCCCAAGATCAACTATAAATACATGGTAGTCTTAGTCGTGGTTATGTGAAGACCTCCAAGCTCTGAGCTTTATGCCATATCAAGGTGTGATTACAAGGCACACATATGTATCAATAAGTCCATTGTATCGTACAATCAATATATTTCATTTTCATGATCATTTGAGTTCATATTTCCATGTTCTTGTGAAGTGTTCTACTCACTGCCATATCTCTCAGTTTTCTCAGTCAGATTGTAGAGATAGTTTCTCTGAGCTTGGTGCATCATTTTCAGTGATTTAACTTGGTACGGTTAGCTCTATAAGTCTAATATATGATCACCAATTTTCATTTCATTTGGATGTTGAAATCTTCAGTTATGTTCAGTTGAAGTCAACCCTGTCTGTTCATTTTCAATTCTCTGTCAGGTACCCGACTTTTTTACTCATCTTGTCAGAGCTGTTTCTCAATGTGTACTTACCCAAATTCAATGATTTAAAGCTTGTTGGATTTAGCTTACTGTCTAGTATAATATACAAATTTTCATAATCATTGGATTCTTAAATCTTGATGAGATTAATCATTCTCAGTGTGTGGTTCATTATTTTTTATGAGATTACTCTTGAAAGTTAGATATTTAAGTTAACTAGACTTCCCCAAGAGGAGTTAAGCTAATTCTTGCTGTGCTCAGAGAATTATGCAAAACACCGGACAGGTGTATGAACCAAAATAGCAAGTTCTTCACCTCTGAGCTAACTCCAACTTATCTGTTTTGATCTATCTTTTTGAGAGTGATCTTCCAAGGTACATAGGGTGTCTAATACATCCATTGGCAAGCTAAAAGGGTCTACCACATGCTCTTGGAGTTCATTTGGCTGGTGTAGATCAAGGATTTTGCAGCACCTCTTCATCTTCAAGCACATACCTATCCATCTCTTCACAGTGGTATCAGAGCAAGGTTGGACAACATGGTAGATGGATTTCCTTCATCAATTGACAAATTGGATAGAGGTAATTACTCAGCTTGGTCATTAAGGATGGAAGATTATCTCGAAGGTAGAATTTTATATGGTCATGTGGTTGGAGATGAAGTTATGCCAAGTTTCAAGAACAAAAGTCAACCAACACAAGAAGAGCAAGAAAGATTGAGCACATGGTGCTCCAAGGATAAACTTGCAAGGTCTTATCTCCTCAACTCTATCTCAGATTTTTTTGTTGCCTCACATTAGAAGTTGTAAGACATCTCAGGAAGTGTGGGATGCACTTGAAGCCTTCTTCTCTTCAAGTACCAAAGCTAGGAAGCATCAACTATGGCTAGATTTCACAACTCTCAAGAAGGATCCCAAACAAAATGTGACTGATTTTGTCACAAAGCTCAAGGACATAGCAGATCAGTTGGGAAGCATTGGAGAGCTAATAGATGAAGAGCAAATTGTAAGGTAGGTCATCAATGGCTTGAAGGCAGATGACAAGTGGGAAGCATTCACCACAGCTATGGATTTGTACATGGACATGCATGTACATGATTTCAATACACTCATTGGACAACTACTTACTCAAGAGGCAAAGCTTATCAAAAATGGAGAAAGCTCTAAAGGTAATCAATCTTCAGCTTTATACACTGATAAAAGCAAGTCCAAAGATAACAAAGGAAAGGCAAAGAAAGTGGATGATGAAGCAGGTACATATCAAGCTAACTATGCAGGTAGAGGAAGACATGGCAGAGGTAGAGGAAGAGGAGGTAGACAAGGCAGGGGGAGATCCCAAGTCTCCAACTGATGTTCTATTTGTGGATTAACTAATCATACAACTGAAAATTGCTTTAGGAATTCCAGGAATCAAAGAGGCAGAGGATACAATAGAGGAAGTTATGGCTACTCAAGAGGAAGGTTCAACAATTATCATGGCAACTACAACAACTACAATCATTCAAATAGGAGATGACACAAGACATCCTGTGGAGAAAAGAGGCAATGTCAAAGCACCTGATGGAAACATCAACTTACTCAGCAAGGTAGTCTATGTCCCTACCATTACAAAGAATTTGATAAGTGTTAGGCAGATAGTAGAGAAAGGGTTGCAAGTCAGGTTCACAAAAGAAAGAGCATTTGTTGAAGATCCAAGTCAAGGATTTAGAAGAATTGCAAAAGGTGAAAAGACAGGTAGATTGTTCACATTTGAATCACAAGACACTAGAAACATTGCTTTGTATAATTATGGTAGTCAGACACTCACAGAATTGGAAGTATGGCACAAAAGGTTAGCACATATTGGTGAAAGGTCATTAAAGCAAATTTGCAGGGACCAAAGTGTACTTGGACTCCCTAACTTGTCAAAACAACATATGATTTATAAGTGTAGTGCATGTCAATTTGGAAAGTCTCACAGGATACCATTCATGAAGAAAGGTTATATGCATGGAGATCTCTTGGAGTTGGTTCATACAGATGTATGGGGACCTAGCAAGGAAGCTTCAATATCTAGATCAAGGTATTATGTCTCCTTTATTGATGATTGCAGCAGATGGACTATCCTATTCTTTATGAAACACAAAGATGAAGTTTTTTCATGTTTCAAAAGATATTTGGCTCTTGTGGAGAATCAACAGGTAAATCACTAAAAAGGCTAGGGTCAGATGGAGGGGGAGAATACTTCTCCCATGAGTTTGATTCTTTTCTTCAAGAAAGAGGAATAAAAAGAGAGGTAACTACAAGGTACACTCTTGAGCAAAATGGAGTGGCAGAAAGGAGGAATAGGACAATTGTTGTAACAGGTTGCCTTCAAAATCCCTTGATGGGATGACTCCATATGAGGCTTGGAATGGAAGAAGACCTAGCTTAGATCATTGTAATATTTTTGGATGTATTTCTTTTGCTCATGTTCCTTCATAGGTTAGAGGTGTGTATTTATTGGATATGACAACAATCAAAAGGGTTACAGGTTATACAACCCTACCAACAAAGGATTCTTGGTAAGCAAAGATGTAGTTTTTGATGAAAACAATTCATGGTATGAAGATTCATGCAAGAAGGTCAATTTACCATATGATCTTGAAGAAGATTTTCCAAAGCTTGATAGAGAACAACCAAAGATTGAAGAATAAGACACCTCGAAGGATGATGAAGAACCTCAGATGGAAAAGATCAAAGCACGGAAGTCTAAAGGTAAAGCGAAATTGCAAGAACTTGGACATGAGGCACAATCATCACATCATGGCCTAAGAAGATCTATGAGGGAAAAGAAAAAACCAGAAAGGTATGGTTTTGACACCTCATTAGTAACTAAACATTCTATCTACACAGCACAGGACATAAACCAAGAGGATCCATCATCCTTTGAAGAGGCCAAAGCAAAAACAGAATGGAAGCATGCAATGAAGGAAGAGATTGAAGCACTTGAGGAAAACAACACTTGGGATTTTGTGCCCAAGACTTCATCCATGAAGGTAATAGGCTCAAGATGGGTCTATAAACTCAAGAAGAATTCTGATGGTTCCATTAACAGGTATAATGCAAGGCTTGTAGCAAAAGGCTTTGCACAAACTCAGGGAATTGATTATGAGGAGACCTTCTCTCCTGTGGCAAAGATGCCTACTATTAGGGTTTTGCTTAGTATTGCCTCTTCGAAGAATTGGAAGATACTTCAACTAGATGTAAATAATGCATTCTTGAATGGTTGGATAACAAAAGAGGTATATCTGGCACAACCACCTGGTTTTGAGAGTCCAGTTTATCCTGATTATGTGTGTAAACTTAACAAAGCATTGTATGGTCTCAAGCAAGCCCCAAGAGCTTGGAATTTCAGACTTGTTTCATTCTTGCAGGACAAAGGCTTTCAACCAAGCAAGGCAGATCCTTCATTCTTTATTAAAAAGCGTAATTCTGAGATCATCTACCTATGTGTATATGTAGATGATATTATATTGACAGGAAATGATGCAGATGGTATGAAGAAGATCAAAGATCAGATGAGAGAAGAGTTCAAGATAAGTGATTTGGGCTCACTTACCTACTTCCTAGGCTTGGAAGTTGTCTACAAAGATCATGGTACTCCAATGGAGGTCAATCACAAATTGAGCTCACATGAAGGTGAAATCATAGAGGACATCACATCATATCCAAGTCTAGTGGGTAGTCTCAACCATGCCACATTGAGAAGAGTAGATATATGTTACAATGTGAGTGTGCTAAGTCAATTTATGCACACACCAAGGAAACCACATATGGATGCTGCCAAAAGGATTCTCAAGTATCTCAAAGGAACCATAAATGAAGGACTTTATTATCCTTATGTATCTGATTTAGGTTTGAAGCTATTTTATGATGCAGATTGGGCTGGTGTTGGAAGAAGCATTTTTTGAAGAGAAATATTTGTAAAATGTCAAAAAATTGTAGAAATATTTATGCAAATGATGTAAAAAGGAGGAAGAGTCTTCCTCATGTAAATTAGAATCATATGTATTTTTTCTAGAATTTTTGGAAGCTCTTTGATAGCATATTTTTAGATTAGAAGCGAAAAAGGACCAAAAATCAAGTGTGAAAAGGGACACTTGAAAATGTATAAAAGATAATTTCCTCTATTTTGAGAGGGTTGGTTGTATTATTTTTGCTATCCAAGTAATGTGAAGAGCTCTCCTGCAAGAAATCGTGTTTTTCTATTTCTATGTGATTTTCTTTGATTTTTTGAGTCTATTCTATGTGTGATCCATGGAATTTGCAAGCTTCAGTTGTGTATTTCTGAGTAATGTGTATGAAGAGAGGGGATTCTTGATGAATTGAGTGAGAAGGTGTAGAAGAACAAAGCTGGAAATGGAAATCTTTAGATTTCACAGAATCGCGATTGTCTCATCTGAGGGTTACAGGTATCATTCTTGAGATTTGACTTCATAATTGTGTTCTGCTGAGAAAATAACATACTTTAGACACCAAGATCATTGAAAATGATGTAGTATGGCTCAAGATAATCAAAACCCTAGAAATTTCTCTTCATCTTCATCATTTCTCAGAAAAACAGTCATTATTCTCTTATTCTTGGATTCCATCAACTTAGAAGGGGCTGTGGTCTTTGTATACTTCCCGGATTGACAAATGTAAGATGTATTGTTGATCCTTTATGCTAAAATGATTGGAGAGGACAACTCCAACGGGTAACAACAAACATTTTTTGGCGCCGTTGCCGGGGAACAAAGCAAAAGCTTCATTGAAGTTTGGACCTTGCTGGATCTTCCATTGTTGATGGTATTGAACACATTGAAAAGGTACTACTCTTTAATCAAGAAAAGAAACATGAAAAGGTAGGTTTCTTTGCTTGTCTTTTGGGAAAAGAAAGTAAGAGTTAACCTATTGAGACAAAGAAGTGGTGAAATTCTTGCAAATTGATAGTTGCTCATATCATTTTTTCTAAGTAAACTGCAGTTGTGTGGAAAATTGAATCAAGATTTTTGAAGGGAAGGCAAAATGTGACTACCTTTGCATTTGTAGAGTGCTTTTTGGCTAAGTACCAAGCAAATTTGTTAATCTTGGAAAAAATGACATAATTGCATTGAGGAAAGTCAAGTGAAGTAGCTATATGCAAATAGATAAGATCCATTTGTTAACCAAGGCAAAGCAATAATCTTGAGAAAAGATTTATTTGTATCTTGAAAAGAAAATTGTTTGAGTTTATCCTTGCATGAATTGATAATTGCACTTCTTCGCACATATTTCCTTGGAAAGCTCTACTCCTAAACTAATTAGATTGCAAGCATAGAGGAATATAACCAATCATGAAACAAAAGATCAATGGATCTTTAAACAAGAAACCCTAAGTGAAGTGTTTACCTTGATTTAGGGCAAAATACTAAAAAAATTCATAAAATTTGTTAAAAAAATCAAACAAATTTCCTTTTTTCTTAGAAAGTTGGACTGGAGTATTGTTGTTGAATGTGCAGAAGAAAAAATGGAAAAAATTCAGAAAATTGAAAGAAAATAAAAAATATCTAGAGTAGAAGTTGCTGTTTAAATTTCTTCATAAAAAGACTTTTTAAATAAGTTTTGATGGTGTATAATTGCAGGTGACAAGTAATCTGGATTTGGTGAAGAACACTGAAGGGGACTAGGTGGAAAGAAAAGTCAAAAAGTGCAAAAGTTGGAACTTCGGAAAAAACACGATTTTCTTCACAGGATCGCGATTTTCTGTAAGAAAAGAATTTGAATTATTTTTGCACATTTGGGTATTGAGGTAAGTGATTGTAAGAGGTTTCATAAAGTTGAGTGAGTAAAGAAAATCAAATTTCAAAATATCAGTAGGAATTGAACATAAAGGAATTAAACCAAGAATTGGATACAGAATCGCGATTTTCATTAGGAGGATAAAGGAAGTAAATTTTGTTAAAAGATAAGAATTGTGATTCAGAACCACAAAATTATTAGAGGATAAGGGTCATACAGTGAAAAGTGGAAATGCTGAGAAATTCATACAAAATCGCGATTGTCTGAAGGCTATAAAAGCATGTAATTTCTGAAAAATTGCTCATTTGAGTGAGAGAGAGAAAGAGAGAACTAGAGAAAATTGGACAGAATCACGACTGTCAGCAAATACAAGTTTTGGGATTTTTCTTGATCAAACAAGCAAGGTAATGGTTTTCCAACAAATTTTTGCATTATTTCAAGTTTTCACATGATGATTAGAGCACAAAAACACAGAAACTTGTAAAAAACACGGAATCGTGATTTTCGGATTTTTGAGTTTATTGAGAAAAAATAATAATTTTGCTAAACTCTTTTATTGCATGTTAAAATTTTAATGAGGCGATTCTATTTGAGAAACAAAAACTTAAAAATCAAAGACTTAAAAAATTTTTAAAATCTTCTCAAAATCGCGATTCTGTGATCAAACACAAAATTGCGATTCTCTCAATTAAACACAAAATCGTGACTCCCAGAACGCGATTTTCATAAGAAGATCGTGTTTTAACGATTGTGAGCAATCACGATTGTCTGGGAACAAAATCGTGAAAATCACGATTCTATTCAAAGAATCGTAACAATCACGATTTCCTCCACAGAATCGTGAAAAACACGATTCTCTTCAAAGAATCGTGAAAAACACGATTCTATCCATAGAATCGTGAAAAACACGATTCTTTTCTAAGAATCGTGAAAAACACGATTCTCTTCAAAGAATCGTGAAAAACACGATTCTATTCACAGAATTGTGAAAAATAGGATTCTCTTCAAAGAATTGTGAAAAACACAATTCTATCCACAGAATCGTGAAAAACACGATTCTCTTCAAAGAATTGTGAAAAACACGATTCTATCCACAGAATCGTGAAAAACACGATTCTATTCACAGAATCGTGAAAAACACGATTCTATCCACAGAATCGTGAAAATCACAATTCTATACACACAATCGTGAAAAATCACGACTCTACTCACAGAATTGTAAGAAACACGATTCTCATCACAAAATCGTGAAAACACGATTCCCTCCACAGAATCGTGAAAATCACGATTCTCTTCACAAAATTGTGAAAAACATGGTTCTATTCATGAAAAACACGATTCTTTTCACAGAATTGTGAAAAATTGATTCTCTTCAAAGAATCGTGAAAAACACAATTCTATCCACAGAATCGTGAAAAACACGATTCTCTTCAAAGAATTGTGAAAAACACGATTCTATCCACAGAATGGTGAAAAACACGATGTTATTCACAGAATCATGAAAAACACGATTCTATCCACTGAATCGTGAAAATCATGATTCTATACACAGAATCGTGAAAAATCACGACTCTATTCACAGAATTGTAAGAAACACGATTCTCATCACAGAATCGTGAAAACATGATTCTCTTCAGAGAATTGTGAAAAACACAGAATCGTGAAAATCACGATTCTCTTCACAGAATTGTGAAAAACATGATTCTATTCACAGAATCGTGAAAAATCACGACTCTATTCACAGAATCGTGTAAAATCACGATTCTCTTCACAAAATTTGGAAAATTTAGAATATCTAAAGAATAGTAAAAAAGATAAGTCTTCTTCACAGAATTGTCAGAAGATCTAGAATTTTCTCAAGATCCCAGAAAAGACGATTCTATTCACAGGATCGTGAAAAATAGGATTCTCTTCAGAAGATCGTGATTTAGTTGGATGATTTTGAGATATGGTAATAAATTCATCACACCTTTTAAACAAGATCTAAAAAGGAAGGAAATAGAGCCAGTAATAGGAGATTTACAAGAAAAAGATTTAGGGCAAGAAAATAACATGGAAAATCTAAATGAAAGCAATGAACCCTCTGAAACCAGTGATTATAGGAATATTCTCAAATATATGTATACAAATAGGTTTGGAACCTATGTGTATCAGGATGGGATGCATAAGTTCCTCATTAGGTTGAGAAACTTAGAAGTTCCCCTAAATATAACACCAGTGGCACAATTTAAGGATGGAAGATATGAGGATAGACAAGGATGTGTATATATCTTCTCCCAAGATCCAGAAAACTCTAATGATTTAGGGAAGTGTACAGACAAGAGACCTTGGGAACAAAACCTAGGGCAACCAGACTTGCCAAGACAAAATGAAACTCACAATAATATTGAACAACCACAAGGTAGGAGAATACATACTTCCCCAAATCTTTTTGAAAGAGAAGAAGAAGGAATTAATGATTTTCCATTCAGAAGGAGACATTAGTGGCAAAATCATGGAAGAATGCTTAGGCCCTATCAAGAAGCTAAATGCATGAAGAACCAATATGAAGGATATTCTGATCCTCATGCTCATGCTGCAGAATTTAGACAATTAATTAGGGCAGAAGAAGTAGAGGATTACAAAGTACAATTTGACGCATTTGGTCTAACCCTAACCGGACATGCACTATCTTGGTTCATTCCCTTGAGAAAGGAAATGTATCCAGACATTGAATCTTTCCTTGAAGCCTTCATAGGGGAATTCTCAAAAACCAGAATAAAACATAGTACAACTACTTTGATACATAGCTTTAAGCAGCAAAAAGATGAAAATGTTAGAGAGGTAGCTAGGAGATTCAAGCAATACATTGACAGATGTCCCAAAGAGGAGGTACCATCCATGGTGAGACAAGTATCTCCATTCATAGAAGGACTGAGAAGTGCACAATTAAGAACCTTGGTGTATTATAGGAGATGCCCTGATCTAGGAGCATGTTGGAACTGAAGGACTCACAAGGCAAGGAAGCTTACGAAGGGAGTCAGAGAGAAGAGAAAGCACAAGCAGACAGAGCAATCAACGACGAACTGGCAAGTAGGCCAATATTTTTTCAGAACACTAATGCATATAAAAGAGGTGGACACACAAGGAGAAGGAGCAAGTAGGGAGCTCCAGGAAATGTATGTCAAAATATTAATAGAAACCCCTACAAAAATAGTGATTTTCATCACTAAAAACCATTGTAAATACCATTTCATATTTTTGTAGCTCCATTTTGTGCAAGCCAAGGAGTCCTTGAGCTTGAGGAGCTTTAGACGTACCTACCTGTCAGTTTTCACATTTTTTAGACTTCGTTTGAACCTCCGAATAGGGTAGAGAACCTAATTTTTAACTAGGCCGGACACTAGGTCTGGACACGGCCAAAACCTAGTCAAAAACTATAAATAGAGCTAGAGGGCTCATTTTTTGGGTGAGCTTGTAATTGATCTAAACTTGTATGAGCACTTTTGAAGTAATCTAAAAGAACTCCATTGTCTCACTCTTTGTCTTGCTGTGTGTGCGCGTGTGTGTGCATGTGTGTGCATGTTTGTGTGCTTCTCACTCACGCACTTGTGCCTTCACTTGCTCGAGGTCTTCATACCATCCTCTTGTCTTCCCGGATTGACATTAAAGGAGGTGCTACTCATCACTGAGCTACACCAAATTTTGGCGCTGTTGCCGGGGATCGAGCTTTGAGGACGAGCGTGTGATGGTAAGACGTAGATTTGAGACGTTGGCGTTGTAGGTAATCTCGTTACTTTTCTTATTTTTCTCTTTCTTACCTCACCATCATCATCACCATCTCCCACCGCCATCTCCATCATCGCAAAAATTTTCAGTTTTGATCATATCACCTTCTCCACCTCATTTCCCTCATTCCACTTGTGAGAAAGAGCAACATTGTGTGCCTTGTTTTTGCATGTTTGTTGAGTTTTCTTGTAGGATCCAGCTGTATCATCCCCTCCAACACATTGCACAGGTACAGAAAACTCAGAAACTGTCTCTGTGTCGCCGACCTCTGTCGATCGCGATCGACAGAAAATTCGACCAATTGGTAAAACTAAGTGCACCACTAGGACCAGCACAAAGAGCACATTCCAAATCACTAAACAAAATTGAAAAATTCCGTGTTTCTCTGTCAATCGCGACCGACACCATCGATCGTGATCGACAGCCACGATCGACAGGATCTGTCAATTGCGACCGATAGACCCTGTCAATCGCATCCGACAGACCTGTCGATCGCGACCGACAGACCTCACGACCGATTGACTGCCACGTAGGACCCTGTCAATCGTGATTGACACCCTCGATCGCGATCGACAGCCACGACCGACACCTCTGTCAGTCGCGATTGACATCGTCGATCGCGACCGACTGAATTTCAACGATTGATTGACTTTTTCGCGTAGCCATGTGTCCATCGCGACGGACACAGCCCCGATCGACTGAATTCACGACGAAAAACCCGGAAAAAGTGTCGATCGCGATTGACCCCGTCGATCGCGATTGACAGGACCCACGACCGACTCTGTCGATCGCGATTGACACTGTCAATCGTGACTGACATGTCGATCGCGACCGACAGGCCCCGACGGACACCTCTATCAATCGCGATTGACAGACCTGTCGATCGTGATTGACAGGCTTTTAGGCCAAAATTTTAGGGTTAATTTTTCCTAGTCCTTGGGGAATTTTGGGCATAATTAGAGAGTCATTAGTGATTTGTGAGTCCCTACACATGTGTTTTTGAGAAAAATCCCGTGATCTGTCAGCCTGTTTGAACCCTGTTTTAGCACCAGAACCATGAACTGGCATAACTTTCTCATACGAAATCCAATTGCTATGATTCTTGTCTTGTTGGAAAGCTCGTGGGGAGTACAACCAAAACTTCCACTGGTTACGGTAAAATTAATATCAGGATTATTAGATATAGTATTTTGAAGTTGACCATATCCAGGGGGAACAAAACCAGGGGATCTCTAGAATTGTTTTCCATAAAGACAAAAGGCTAATTGGTATTTAAATTACATGAATGAAAGTTCTTGGTTCTGTCCTTTTTGAATTTAGATCTTGAGCTGATCTTGGGACTGATACAGGTCTATTGAGAGCAATTGAGAGCATCCAAAGCAAGGGCTTTGTGCAAGCTTGAGAATCGGGTTCTCAAGCACTAAAGAACAAGGGATCAGTAAGAAAGGTTGGAATATTCTCAACTCCCTTTGTCAATTCCTAGCTTAGGCTAACGTGGAACGTTAAATTACATGAATGAAAGTTCTTGGTTCTGTCCTTTGAATTTAGATCTTGAGCTAATCTTGGGACTGATACAGGTCTATTGAGAGCAATTGAGAGCATCCAAAGCAAGGGCTTTGTGCAAGCTTGAGAATCGGGTTCTCAAGCACTAAAGAAGTAACGTGGAACGACAACTTCAAGTGAGGAAATGCACTCAAGTATACCTGACGACGTGATATCAGACAAGACCATAAACACGGTAATCAACTAAAAAAGAATCAAGTAACTCATATAAAAGAACTCAGCAACGAGGTTGTACTTGGGCAAATTTGGGCTATTCAATTAAGCTTATGAACCTTAGATCAGGGCGACATCTAGGGAGAGATAGACAAAGCCTTAGGTCTTCAGAGGCTAGTGTCAACCATACTGCTAGGTCTTGGGCCCAGCAGTTGAGCCATCATTCGTACTACCCTAGCTCTGAGACGAGCGAGTCTGAGATGTCCCACGGTATGGAGAGACCTACAGGAAGTTCTGGGGTGCCATATTTACATAGGGTGGAAGGCCCTTACAAGACACAACTTGAATACCTTAGGACCAACCGATTAGGTGCTAGCATCTATGAGGACGGCCTAGGAAGATCCGTGGTCCAGATTAAAAACCCTGACCAATCCATAGGACTAGAGCACCCAGCTGTCAAGTTTGAAAACAGAGCATACCTAGACAAGGAAGGGACAATATATGTAGTCACCAGTCACCAAGATAGGACAGATGAATTTGGGAATGTGATCTCAGAAGCGGATTTAGGTGACCTGGAGCAAGGAAACATGGGTGTAGAACCTAGAACCCCCCGAGGTAAGTCTGTCGTCACCAGGATTATCACACCAGAGTGGATTCCCCAAGATAATAAGAGCATAGATCTACTCCTGAACCGAGAGACTAATGAAGCCTTTTGGAGATATAGACCTAATCAGCCGAGTGAGGTAGGAACAATCATGGTCTATGAGTTCAAAGATCCTGATAGCCCAGGCAGAGTGACCTACTTAGATCATGCTTCATAGAGGATCTTTGTGGTTACAAAACATGATAGACATGCTTACACTTGGAAGGGTGAATTCGTTTTCCCCCAACCAAGATCGAACGTGTCCTATGGTCACCCTGGAGCTGGAACATCCCAAGCTCATGGAACTCAAAGAGACAAAAGTAGAGATAGGCCAGAAGTAAGCTTTGCCAACCCAGGGGGCAGAGAAAGAACAAGGACGGAAGCAAATAGAGTGGAACCTGAGGTACTTAGAGCTCCCAAGAACCAAAGGAATGCGGATGAGTTCCCTTTACCACGACCTAGAGAGCACACAAGGACTTTGAGGTCGACTCAGCTAGTTAAGTCCATGAAGAACTACTTCGATGGCACTGGAGATCCATACAATCATGTGGCTGAGTTTAGGCAAGTCTTGGGAGCTGAACAAGTGGAAGATCTGTTCACGCAGTACAATGCCTTTGGTCTAACCCTTATGAACACTGCCCTGACATGGTTTCAGCCACCAAACAAAAGGCAGTTCAGGAGCATAGACCAACTTCTAGAGGCATTCATTATCGAATTCTCTAAAAGTGGCATAAGACATAACACTTCCTCACTGATTCACAGCTTCAAACAAACCCCTCAAGAAACCGTGAGACTTGCTGGAAGAAGATTTAAGCAATACTTAGAGAGATGCCCCGTCCCTGAGTTACCCACGCCAGCTAAGCAAGTGGCTTTGTTCTTGGATGGATTGGTAAGTACCAAATTGAGATCATATGTGTACTTGAAGGACCCTAGGACCATCGAAGAGTGTGTACGCATGTGCATTGACATCGAGGATAACCTAGGGGAGGAGTTAGAGCTTTCCAAGATATACAAAGATTCAGAAAGTGCCTCTAGCCTCTCTTCCACGCAATCCACATCAATTGAGGAACTCGCTGAGAAAGTGGCACAAAAACTAGGTGTCTCTAGCAAACAAATCCCAAGGTTGCCCCAGTAAAAAGATGCTATACTTGTGGAGGTGACCATATGGAGAATGTCTGTCCCATTATGGCTCAACCCCAAGTTAATCCAAGTAGCCAGTACTGCACCATAGAACGAAGATACACAAATCACACAGCACAAGACTACCCATACAATAAGCAAGCACTTAGGCAAACCTACCCTCAGCCATACCCTCAACAAGGCAGATATCAGAGTCAATACCCACCACAATAGTATACTAGGCCTCAGCAAAATTACCAACTGCAATATCAGACCTAGCTGAGACCCCAGCCAGTGCTAGCACAGCAACCATCTGCTCCCACTAATGTGATCCGGGTAAAGTATGCTGCTGCAGAAGAAAACCTGAATAGAGCCATAGTCCCTGTAACACCATTGCTTTCTGAAAGTGACCTGAGTGACCATAGCTTTGATTCGACGCATATTGACAGCCCTCAGGCCTACTACATGCAATCTCCTGAACATGGTGAGTCCTACTAGAGTGAGGAACCGAGTGAACCTATTTGGGAGCCAGAGTATGCTAATGTCATGTACGCAAACCCCAACTCTAGACCTCAACCTAGGCAAGTAAGACCCCCATTCCCTAGAGGACCATGTTACAGATGTCAGGGAGATCATCTCATTCGTGATTGTCCCTTGCCTCCACCTACACAACCCCAGTCAGTGACGATCCAGGGCTATTGCCAAGAGTGTGGAAAGGAGCATCTCTTATGAGACTGCCCTAAGAATCCTAATAATATGCCAAAGATTACTCCTATCAATGTTGTAGGGCTAGTGATAGATTCCACAGGAAGTGTCACTTCCACTGCACCAGTACAGGTAGTCACTAGAGCTCAAGCATTGCAGCAAAACCAAGGGGTAAGCCAAGAAAAGAGCCCAGATGTTAGTGAAACAGAGAGCATGACCAAGAAACGAACTAGAGCTTGGAGAGATAGCCGAGAAAGAATGAAAAGGCAATGGGCAAAAAAGATGAGTGAACTCGAGGAAAGCCTCAGAGAAACAAAGGCGAGGATAACTGAACTCACATCTCAAACTCCCTCTCACACTATCCCACCACCACCATTCCCATCTCCATCCGACCCGCCACCTTCCAACCCACCTCACACAATTCCACCACCCCCTAGAGTAGGATCAGTCCTAGCAGATCCCACTCTCGAGGATCTAAACATGATGCTTAAAGCATATCAGGCCAGAATCCAAGAAGGGCCAACCATAACAGATCACGAAAAATGTTACCCTAGAGCGGAACTAGAGCTTGAACGAACCAAGATATGCACTAAAATGGTGGAATTGGCTCAAACCATGTTTGAAGCCAGTCGCCTATTTAACATCTCTAGTTCAGCTAAGACACAGTTGCACTTTGATGGATTGTTAGAAAGAATAGAGAAGCTAATTGCACAATCAGAAAAGGAACCCACCTCTCAACACAAGGACAAGGCAAGTGACCTCACCAAGATTGTGTATAGATGTCTGGCATATGATGTGCCAGTGCAAAGGGCACTCATTTGGACCAGGGTACAGGAGTTTCAACGCAGATTATCCACCGCAGGGCCACCCTCCAAGAAAATGAGAGGTGCCGTTCAGATGCCCTGTGCACAACCCTACGGTGCGACATTGACACCAGAGACAACTCCACGACTTCCAAGGCGGGTACAACCCTTCACTATCAGATTACCAAGACACAGCACTGATGGACCAAATCTAGTGTTTCCACCTATACCAACCAACCTAGAGTTCCCTCATGGATTCACTTTAGAAGACCTAACTGATGAGGAGGTAGCCAGAATCATAGAGGCTGTTAACACGGAAGTTGAGGCAGAGCAAGCTAGTGGACAACAAACTGCTACAGAACAACCCCATCCCAGACAACAAGATGTCGTCTATGTGGAGGGTGAAGAAGAAGAAGAACAAGAGGAGGAACATGATGGACAATCCAAGGAAGAAGAGCAGGAATATGATCAGGAAGCTCTGCAGGTACTTGAAGGTGCCCCAGCTTATACAAAGGCATTGAAAAAGCTCTATGATACCATGAACAGAGTTCAAGAGCAACATAGACTGTCCCTAGCAGCAGGCAAGGCCCTCATGAATCAAATCCTTGAGGAGGAAGGTGTAGACGAGCAATGCCGCGCCACTCTTGACATGATATCTGAGGCTTTAGGAGT
Organism: Ceratopteris richardii; assembly: GCA_020310875.1. Taxonomy (NCBI): domain Eukaryota; kingdom Viridiplantae; phylum Streptophyta; class Polypodiopsida; order Polypodiales; family Pteridaceae; genus Ceratopteris; species Ceratopteris richardii. The sequence continues at coordinate 37,931,184 of CM035422.1, forward strand.
ACCTGAGACGGTGCATACCGCCCTTGCACAAGCACGAAGAACGGAGCAAAGATACGGCAGACGTCCCCCTCGATCAGGAAAGCAGATGAATGTATTAGTATCAGAACCACAAGGCACATCCACAACCACGGGCACCGCACACACTGTCCATGATACTGAGGAAACCCATGTATCAAGTGCACCTCCGTCACCCCCTTTGCCACCCCTGCCTCCAACTCCACCACATTCACCTCCCACTACCAGTGTAACCACTACTGTCACCACCCCGGAGTCCACTACCCATATCGAAGCACAGACCGTCAGTCAACCCACACAACCTACACACCCTATCTCCACCTCTTTTGTCTATATGGCCACTGAAACAGTAATTCTAACCGCAGCCACAGAAAATATCATTCCCCCAATCACACTTCCGGGCAGTTCGTATTCACAATTGCACACACCACTGTACACTTTCACCACTATCACCGCACCCACAATTCCAATATTCACAATCACTCCCACTACTGCATCCACCGTTGATCTTATGGACATATCACCCACCTCCGCACCTCTCCCTCCCCCCATACACCCACCATCTCCCATTCCCCCACCTCCCACTTCACCATTTTCCAGCACCGCATCCACACTTCCATTCCCCTTCCGCTTTCCCTTCCCTTCTGCATTCAACACCCTTCCTGCATCCACCCCTATTAATAATGTATTTAATAATATGTATCAATGTATGTCGCAACTACAACAACACTACTAGCATCTTGATAACCAACATACGCGACTCTTTCGAAGCCATGAAGAACTTCAACTACGATTCATTGATCTCGAAAGGGAAAAGCGGCTACTACAACAACAGTATGCCACTTTACAGGAACAACATGAACAGTTAGTAGCCAATCCACCCAGTCCGATGCAAAAGAAAGGCCACATATGGATGAATTGCTACACTCCCAGATAACAGAGAATCTCAAGCTTAGACGCAACCTGGCCCTCCTACGCAAACACATGTCTACAACACTCGAAGAGAATAAATGGCTGCAGAAACAGAATGAAGAAAACTTGGAAGCAGCCATGGAGGGTTCCCCGCAGGAAATCGAACCAGAGAAATTCAAGGCCATTCCCTTAGAGAATATGCAAATTATCTTAGAAACCCATGCAGATCTCCTGGAAGCCTAGGCAGCATTAGAAAGAGAAAGAGATGACCTATTAAAGCAGCTGGCAACCCAGCATGAGTCACCAAGCAAAGTCACAACTGCAGTTGACACATCTGAAGAAGTCGAAAAACTCAAAGCAGAACTAGGCGAATTACGAAGTAAAGTCATGCAATACGAGCGTCAACCCTCTCCCCTTGTAGAGCCCGAGCCTGAGGACTTAGTGCCAATTGAAATCGAGGAAACCTTTGAAGATCCATACGTTCCTATGCCTGCACCAGGGGGCAAGCAAACAGAAGAGGGCATGGACACCATCGAGATAGAGGCTCCTGAATGGATGCAGAGGTTAGAGAAAGTGGCCACAACCCATGATGATAGAGTGGCAGTTCAGATAGCGTCAATGTCACACTTGGAAGAGGTAGTTATAAAATCAAAGTACTTTCGAAACCTCTCCCATCATAGGTGGATCAGCACATCCGACGATTTGTATGTTCCTTTCTGCGTCTTAATGGCGGACTACAATGCTGAAATCAAGCACCAAACCTCAAAAGAACCAACCTCGGCTACACAATTTGCACCGGACGACATCCCAACAAGTGCCAAGCAGGGCAATATACATCAACCAACGTGGAGGATTCGTCTACTGGAAACCTACCCAGAGATGGTAAGAACATGGAATAACATGCCTTTGTACATCAAATACAACCCATGCTACTGCCCCGTATTTCGAAGAAGGTCGTGGCCAGAATACACAAAAACTGTGCTGACAACCAAAGGATGCGAGAAATGGCTCAATTATGTCTACTTAGCACCACCTAAAGGCCAACCTACCATCGGATATATGATTTCAACAATTCGGCACTGGGGGGTCCGGTTCAAAAATGTACCAGATGTCATGGCCCAAATGTGCCTTAAAATTTTTGAACTCATGTTGGTCACCTTCAGGACTTTCAAGAATGTCAAGGAACCTCATGTGTCAGCTCTTGGAGTTAACGAAGGTAATCAGGACCTTGTCTACGACATGAGCGCAACCCCATCTATTAATGTTGTATATGCATGGCACGCGCGTATCAAGTATCTACCAGCCTGCTTCAAACTGACGTTTGAAGAAATGTTTGTCACGAGATTCTGGGAATATCATTCAGAGATATTCATTCCCAGACCATCACATTTATTGCAGTTGTTTGCAGTGGAACAAGCTCTCCATTCAGAAAAGTTACGTATACCACATCCAGAGGTTCCCGGGCCGGTAGATTGGGATGCTCTATTCACGGACTTGGCCAAAGGGTTGCGGATTGCAGAACATCACTTAGCACAAGACGTTGTCGAGTACTACATCCAACGACCCACCCAACAAAGGTCTGTCAGGGACGACAGACGCGAGAGAGGGGGGGGTGTTGGAACTGAAGGACTCACAAGGCAAGGAAGCTTACGAAGGGAGTCAGAGAGAAGAGAAAGCACAAGTAGACAGAGCAATCAACGACGATCTGGCAAGTAGGCCAATATTTTTTCAGAACACTAATGCATATAAAAGAGGTGGACACACAAGGAGAAGGAGCAAGTAGGGAGCTCCAGGAAATGTATGTCAAAATATTAATAGAAACCCCTACAAAAATAGTGATTTTCATCACTAAAAACCATTGTAAATACCATTTCATATTTTTGTAGCTCCATTTTGTGCAAGCCAAGGAGTCCTTGAGCTTGAGGGGCTTTAGAAGTACCTACCTGTCAGTTTTCACATTTTTTAGACTTCGTTTGAACCTCCGAATAGGGTAGAGAACCTAATTTTTAACTAGGCTGGACACTAGGTCTGGACACGGCCAAAACCTAGTAAAAAACTATAAATAGAGCTAGAGGACTCATTTTTGGGGTGAGCTTGTAATTGATCTAAACTTGTATGAGCACTTTTGAAGTAATCTAAAAGAACTCCATTGTCTCACTCTTTGTCTTGCCGTGTGTGCGTGTGTGTGTGCATGTTTGTGTGCTTCTCACTCACGCACTTGTGCCTTCACTTGCTCGAGGTCTTCATACCATCCTCTTGTCTTCCCGGATTGACATTAAAGGAGGTGCTACTCATCACTGAGCTACAGAGCATGTGTGAAAGAGGCAATAGATTTAGAGGACAATAGGGGACAAGATCTATTAGCATTTGATCAACCTAGAACAAATGAAGATAAAATCCCACCAGCAGAAGAATTAGCACAAGCTATTGCCAAAGTTCTAGAAGTTAGCACCAAAACAAACTTGATAAACACTAGGATAGCAACAAACAAAAAATGCTATAGTTGTGGAGAAAATCATTTGGTACAACAATGTCCCTATCAAAAACCACAACATTTGCAAGATAGGAAAACACTCAAATACTATACATTGGAAAGAAAATGGACAAACCATACCAGAGAAGAATGCTTCTACAATAAACAACCCATTAAGGAAAGAGAATATGTGAACCAACATAATTTACAAAGAGAATCTGGATTTGTTGAGCAACCAAGACCTGTACTCGGGCAACAACCACCATTACCAACAAATGTGGTACCAGTCAAATAAACACCAATAGAAGAAGAAAGCTCAAGAATTAGAGCATCTTACAGAGAGGATTATCAGTGGAATGAAGGATATCACGAAGAGTGGGAAGGATATGAACAGAGGGAACTAGAATTGCAAGCCCTAGATTTGGGAAATGGGAGATTTGAAATGGATACAGCCACATTCATGTACATAACCAATAATTACATGTCCAATCATAAACCTCAGTTCAAAGGGAGTCAAAAGATAACTTGTTATAGATGTGGAGGGGAACATTTCATTAGATTTTGTCCACAACCTCCTACACTAAGGATAGAAGGAGCTTATTGCAAGGATTGTGGTAGGGAACACTGAATAAAGGATTTTCCAAGAAACCCTAAAAAACAACAGAACACATCTAGTAACATACCATTAAAAGTAGTAAATATAATGGAGCAAGAAGAATCGAGTGACCATGATCAAGTGACTGTAAATGCTATAACAAGATCACATGCTAAACAACAAGAAACAACAAAAGAGACACATACACAGGAAAATAAGAAAATTCCATTTCCAAATGAAAAGAAAAACAGACAAAAAGGGAGATGGGAAAGAAAAATGAGAATGGGTAAAAGTTTGGAAGAAGAGATATAGAACAATCAAACAATAGTCCACCTCAGAAGACACAAACCCAGCAAGAGACAAAAAATTCACAGAGTCTGGACACCTTGATAAGAGCATACAAGGGAAGAATTCAAGAGGGACCAAATCCTACAGACCATGTGATGGCTTATCCTATGCCAGATATAGAGCATGAAAGGATGCAAAGATGCAAACAAATCATAGAAGAAGCACAACTCAAAATGGGGGAACTAGACAATTATCAAACAACAGTTGGGGAAACAAATGCAACAAAAACAAGGAAAACTATTGATCAGGAAGATAATTCACACATAACCTTCCAAATCAATATAGACAAACAATGTACACTTTTATACCACACCACATTGGAGGAGTTGGTAAAACAAAATCCTCACTTACAACACATATGAAAAAATGGGAAGCAATGCCAAAGAATTTTGATCCACAGCAACAGGAATTGGAAGAGTTGTTGTACATTCCTATTGATAAAATAGGAGGGTATTGTGAAGGAGAAGAAGGGAACTCAACTCTGAAAATACAATTGGTAAAAATCATGCCAAAGCTATATTAGATAGTGGATCAGGTGTGGCTATCATGACTAAATAGACCTGGGAAAGATGGGGAAAAAATGAATTAGTACCCACTAAAATGAGATTACAACTTGCAGATGGACACATAGGAAAACCCCTAGGAATATGGGAAAAGGTGATTCTGGAAATATGTGGAATAGAAATAGAGCATACTTTTGCCATAGTTGAATTTCCACAATCCACTTCATATGAAATTATCCTAGGAAGACAACAAATGCAAATTGTGCAAGATTGGGGTAATGATTGCCTATATCTTCAAAACAAAGGAAGGATAACCAGAGTGAATCTAAGAAATGGTCAATATTGTGACATGTCCCCTCAAGAATTGTTCAAAATACATCAAAATCAAGAATTAAGTGAAGAATCAGAGATTGAAGATCAGAATGAAATAGAATCATCAATATGGAAATGCAATGTGATAAAGAACCTCACAGATAGAAAAAGAAGGTTAAGAAAAGAAGATTGTGTAGAAGGAAGAAAATTACAGGATGAGAGCTATATACCACAAAAATTCAAAGACAAAGAATTTGAGCCTTATGGTTGGAACCAGATTTTGGCCACCATGGATCTAGCCAATGATGAGTATGTGGGAGTGAAATTCCAAAATGAAAAAGGATATGATATTTTTCACATAGGAATACAAATGATAAAAGTGTAAAAAACTGAAGAGGAACAGGAGGAAGAAATAATATTGAAAAATGGTAAAACTCAAAATAGAAAAAGATCAAGATGTTGAAAAAAATAAAGAAATAAAAACAAAGATCAACAGTTTGATGTACCTTCAAATTTCAAGACTTATGAAGTGGAGCACAGACTACTTCTAAAAGTGAAACCAAAGAGAGAAAAGAAAAAAGGAGAGGCATATGATAATGAGGAACAAACTAAGAAGGTGATGATCACACAAAAGAGGAGGAAGAAAGACATATTGTAATAGCTGATGACATGAAAAATCAAGAGGAGGAAGCATTAAGGAATTTGGCCAGAAACTATAGGGATGTGTTTTCTTACAGTTACAAGGATTTGAAAGGAATTGACCCTAAAATCTGTGAGCATAAGATTCCTATTACACCTGATGCAAAACCTAGCAAACAAAGACACTACACATTCAATGACAAATACTCTGCCAAAATAAAGGAAGAAATTGACAAGCTGCTGGCTACCAATTTCATCTATGAGATTGAGTACACAGAGTGGATATCTCCTATAGTTGTAGTACCAAAAAAGAAGGGGAAACTCAGGGTATGCATTAACTTGCAAAAGGTGAATGTTGCAACTATAAGGGATAGCTATCCATTACCCATAACAGACCATCTTTTGGAAAGAGTGGCAGGTAAGGAGGTATATAGTTTTCTGGATGGTTTTTAGATAGAGAAACAAATCAATCAATAATTGATTGGAGAGTGATTGAGGGGAGTTAGCCTCCCAAGATCAACTATAAATACATGGTAGTCTTAGTCGTGGTTATGTGAATACCTCCAAAAGTTGAGCTTTATGCCATATCAAGGTGTCATTACAAGGCACACATATGTATCAGTAAGTCCATCGTATTGTACAATCAATATACTTTCATTTTCATGATCATTTGAGTTCATATTTCCATGTTCTTGTGAAGTGTACTACTCACTGCCATATCTCTCAGTTTTCTCAGTCAGATTGCAGAGATGGTTTCTCTGAGCTTGGTGTATCATTTTCAGTGATTTGACTTGGTAAAGCTAGCTCTATAAGTCTACTATACTCTCACAAATTTTCATTTCATTTGGATGTTGTAATCTTCAGTTATGTTCAGTTGAATTCAACCCTGTCTGTTCATTTTCACTTCTCTGTCAGGTACCCGACTTTTTTACTCATCTTATCAGAGCCGTTTTGCAGTGTGTACTTACCCAAATTCAATGATTTAAAGCTTGTTGGATTTAGCTTACTGACTAGTATAAGCATACAAAGTTTCATAATCATTAGAGTCTTAAATCTTGAGTTATGTTCATTGTTCTGCTCACTAGTCTCATTATTATAGCAGCCCGTGAAAATCGGGATGATGTCATCACTTGTTAAACATCATTGTCAGTGTGT
>CM035422.1:37948135-37988135 GCA_020310875.1 Ceratopteris richardii
GAGAACAATTCAGCTAAGATCACCTTATGTGTAAATCATGCAAATGATGTAATTGTGATCATTGTTTTATATGTTGATGACATGCTTCTCACTAGTCCTAATGAGAAGCATATTTTTGAATTTAAGGCTGATTTTCATGCCTCTTTTGAGATGTCAAATTTGGAGCATTGGCATCATTACTTGGGCATTTAATTTATGCAAGTTGATGGGGGGAATAGCTTTTAAACAAATATATTGACACATTATTACAGTGTTTTGGCCTTGATAATTGCAAACCTTTTGCCACTCCCATGGAAACAATGTTTATAGTTGAGTCTTCATGATGTTGGAGATGCATTTGATGTTTCTCTCTATCAACAAGCTATTGGATGCTTGATTTGATTATGCATAACCCAAACCAATATTTGGTTTGTCATCTCTTAGATGAGTAGGTTTATGCATTTCCTAGGTTTCAATCATTGGCAAGCAATTAAGTGCATCTTTTGCTACTTGAGTGGTACTCGAATACTTGGATTGTTTTATCCCAAAGAGGAACATTATATGCCAGATTTGCATGCCTTTTTTGAATCACACTAGGCTATTTGTGTGTGCATTAGTGGTTTTTGCTTCATGATTGTAGCTCATGAATATCTTGGTTGAACAAGAACTAGCTTATTGTGACCACTTCTAGTTGTGAGGGCTAAGTATATGGTATCTTTCATAGCGACTATTGAGTGTGTGTGGCTCAAAGACCTTTTGGTAATTTGAGTGTTGGTCAATCTTCTATCACCATCATCATCGCTGACGATCAGAGTGCATTGGCACTTGCGAGGAACCCTATGTTCCATGCTCACACAAGGCACATTTAGGTGCACTATCGTTATGTTAGGGAGAGGTTCTCTGCTAGAGAGATCAATTTGGCTTATGTGCCCACACAGGATAATGTTGCAAACCTTTTCACAAATGGCCTGCCTAGGGAAAATTTCAAAGCTTTTTGCAAATCTTTGGGCTTACTTCCTTTTGTGGATTGATCTTTTTCCACATAGCTTAGCACTTCCTCATACATGAGTGTTTGGTCCTTGTTCATCACATCACTCCCAGGGGGAATTGTTGATATGTTTTGGTAGTGATGGGTATGAACAGTCTTAGGACATTAGGGCACTTTTTTCCCTCTTTAACATGTTTTTTTTGTCGGGTTTTATGTAATGCCTATAACCCTCATAGGTGACTTATATTTGTACATTCACTTGGTAATACATTCAGTATTCAATTGTGCTCCAAGATTTTCTTCTTCCTTGTGTTGTTTGTGTGCCTTTGTAGACCTCGAAATCCAACATGAATTTTGTAAAAGTATCCAAGAGACTTAAAAATTGGATGGCTTTAATTAATGCCTCAAAATATTTGATCTCTGAATTTAAATCAGTTTTGAAATTTGATTATAGAGTAGAATCTAAATCTCTATGAGGTTTACCCCTCTCTAATTATGTCAAGCAATTACATTTTAAATTTAAAAATGTTGAGATGTTAATCCTTATAATTACACATGCTCATCCATTATTCAAGAATTAATTATGACATGGATGGGTATCCTAAACATTTTGCTTCTTGCACACTCTTTAAACTTTATGTTAAGATATACACATGTGAGCATGTGATACTTATATGGATAACCATAAACATAGAACAATATTGTGAAAAGTATTGAGCATAGCCTTCAACTAATGCATTACCAAGTGCTTGCAAATTCGATGCATACAAGAGCATCCTTAACATAAATTTATATGATGTTAATTAGTCAATCCAATTAAGTGACTCCATACATATTGTTCTATGTCTTTTTTTCTAGAGGCCATTGGGTGTCCACAACCTTTTTAGAATCCATCAACCTTGCCCAAGCCTACTTCCTAGGACCTGATACTAATTGTTGTATCCAAAGGGAATTGAACTCATGACCTACTAGTTAAGAGTCTGATGGGACATTCCTTAAAAGTCATGGTTGAGGATTACTTTTTAATCTTCCCTATTAGGGTGTGGTGCAAGCATATTCTACTTGTCATTTCTTCAATCCAACACATTCTCACCTCTTTTTTCTTTGCCTATTTTGCAGCCAATTTAGGACAACTTTTAATGACATTATCATTTTCCTTACAATATATGCAAAACTATTTTTGCTTTTTTGTTTTCTTGTCATCGTTATCTTCCTTCTTTGATTGTGTAGCATTAGTAGATTATTGCTTACTAGGAGATGAACTCCATTTACCTTTGCCCTTTTGATTAGCTAAGAAAGCTTGTTTTTCAACATGCATAATTGACATACTCTATCTAGATTGATCTTCTTGCAACAAAATAGATATTAAATCCTCAAAGACTAAGGCATTTGAATTGCCTTTCATCATAAGACAAAGATTAGATGCAAAAATCTACCAAGATAGAGAAAATCATTAAGAAAAGTCTACACAAGTGAACTATCTGGAAAGATTTCATCAACCAAAATTCCAATTGATCTTTCAAATCCTTGATCTTTGTCAAAAACTTTTCCATTGAGTCTCCTTCATTCATATTCTCACCCTCCATCTATTTTTGGAGTTAAGAAACATGAGCCTCATTTCTTGCGTGGTATAGCATGGTAAGAGTCCCAAGCATATTTTGTTGTTTTGCATGAGTGAGTGTGAGGGATAATGTAGTTTTTGGTGCAAAAAGCTATCAATGCATGTGCATGTGCGTCTCTACCATCCCAACAAAGTTGAGGTGCACTAGGTGCAATAGAAATTACAGTGAAATAGGAAATTGAAGATTACCATATTTGATACTACCTACATCACCTACTGTCTACATAAGCAAGTGTAGGAGAATTTATTTCAACACCCTGTACAATATTCCAAAAATATTTTGCTACTAATACATTACATATCATGTTTCCCCCCAATGGATAGTTAGAACTATCCAACTTATCCTCAATAGCCAACATATCATTCGGGGATTAGACTTCTAGGAGAAGACTTCCTGGAGTAGAATTCTCCGGAAGTCTAATCCCCATTCAAGATCTTGCAAAACCCAACTCTAACAAGTGGTATGAGAGCCAAGATGTTGTCATATCAAGTTCCTCTATCCGATGGTACTTTATATAAGCTATGCATGGGGACTCAAAGGCAAATCTTCATAAGAATCAAGTGAACCTAGCAATATCCAATTGATGTTTCCCTAAAGGTTCTATCCAAAAAGTGATCCCTAATGAGAACCATGTGGATCTACATGCATCTTATGTATCCTTGCGGATGTAACCAAATGAGCTCATATTTACTAGAAAACAATTCAAAGTTCAAGGAAGTAACATTCATCAATAAGTTTGGCTTAAGTGTGGGAGATTTTTTGGTTAAGCACAACTTGTGAATCGAAGCGGTGCATAACTCTAAGGCTTGCATACATTGCCTAGTCCACAAGCCTCTCACAATCGATTTTGAGTGGTGGGGTGACTAGCTCAACTTGTGGAAACCGTATGGTTAAGGAGCCTATGCTATAACACAACTAAGATCAACCATAAAAAGATCGAAATGCCTTGCACTTAAATTTCTCTTTCTTGTTTTTTTTGTTTTTTTGCATTTTCACCTATGCATTTTGATTGTACTCCTTGAGATCTTTGAAAAGATACCAAAATCTGAGTATTCGGTTGAATATCCAAGGAGAAACACACACTTCTTTCTCTACTTCATTTTGGATGAAAGCATAAAAATTTCTTATAGTTTTCATTGGACATAAGAACTACATTTTTGAATGGTGACTTACATGAAGAAGTGTATGTATTTTAGCCCCATGGTTTTCTACAAAAAAGGCATGAAAAAACTGTACATGCTAAAAAAGGCATTATATGGTTTGAAGCAAGCAACACATGCTTGGTATGAATGGAAACATGCTTAGTTGATTGTACATGGTTTTGAGAACAATTCAACTAAGAGCACCTTATGTGTTAAGCATGCAAATGATATCATTGTCATTGTTTTATATGTTGATGACATGCTTCGCACCTAATGAGAAACATATTTTTGACTTTAAGGCTGATTTGCATGCCTCTTTTGAGATGTCAGATTTGAGGCATTTGCATGGTTATTGGGGCATTTGATTTATGCAAGTTGATGGCAGGAATAGCTTTGTGTCAAACAAATATATTGACACATTATTACAACATTTTGGCCTTGATGATTACAAACCTTTTGCCACTCCTATGGAAACAATGTTTATAGTTGAGTCTTCATGATGTTGGAGATTCATTTGATGTTTTTCTCTATCAACAAACTATTGGATGCTTTATTTACTTATGCATAACTCAAACCAATATTTGAATTGTCGTCTCTCAGATGATTAGGTTTACACATTTCCCTAGTTTCAATGATTGGCAAGCAATTAAGTGCATCTTTTGCTACTTGAGTGGTACCTGAATACTTGGATTGTTTTATCCGAAAGGGGAACATTATATGCCAAATTTGCATGCCTTTTTTGAATCACACTAGGCTAGTTGTATGTCCATTACTATGGTAGCTCATGAATATCTTGGTTGAGCAAGAAGCGGCTTATTGTGAACACTTCTAGTTGTGTGGCTGAGTATATGGTAGCTTTCATAGTGACTATTGAGTGTGTGTGGCTTAGACACCTTTTGGAAATTTGGGTGTTGGTCAATCTTCTATAACCATCATCATCAGTGACAATCAGAGTGCATTAGCACTTGCAAGGAACCCTATGTTCCATGCTCACACAAGGCACATTTAGGTGCACTATCGTTATGTCAGGGAGAGGCTCTCTACTAGAGAGGTCAATTTGGCTTATGTGCCCACATAGAATAATGCAAATTTCACAAAGCCCTACCTAGGGAGAATTTCAAAGCTTTGCAAATCTTTGGGCTTACTTCCTTTTGTGGATTGATATTCTTCCACATAGCTTAGCACTTCCTTATACATGAGTGCTTGGTCCTTGTTCATCACATCACTCCCAAGGGGATTTGTTGATATGTTTGGGTAGTGATGTGTATGAACACTCTTAGGATGTTGGGGCACTTTGTTACCTCTTTAGCATGTTTTTTTCCCCAAATTGTATGTATGTCTATAACCCTCATAGGTGACTTATATTTGTACATTCACTTGGTAATATAGTCAGTATTGTGTTGTGCTCCAAGCTTCTTCTTCTTCCTTGTGTTGTTTGTGTGCTTTTGTAGACCTCAAACTCCAACATGAATTTTGTAAAAGTATCCAAGAGAATTAAAAATTGGATGGCTTTAATTAATAACTCAAAATATTTGATCTCTGAATTTAAATCAGTTTTGAAATTCGATTATAGAGTAGACTCTAAATCTCTATGAGTTCCCCCTCTCTAATTATGTCAAGCAATTATGTTTTAAACTTAAAAATGGTGAGATGTTAATCCTTATAATTACACATGCTCATCCATTATTCAAGAATGAATTATGACATGGATACATGTCATTGTATAACAACCTTATGTTTTAAACTTAAAAATGGTGAGATGTTAATCCTTATAATTACACATGCTCATCCATTATTCAAGAATGAATTATGACATGGATACATATCATTGTATAGCAACCTATTTAGAATCCATCAACCTTGCCCAAGCCTACTTCCTAGGATCTGATACTAATTGTTGTATCCAAGGGGAATTGAACTCATGACCTACCGGTTAAGAGTCTGATGGTCTAACCACATTCCCTAAAAGCCATGGTTGAGGTTTACTTTTTAATCTTCCCTATTAGGATGTGGTGCAACCATATACTACTTGTCATTTGTTCAATTCAACACATTCTCGCCTCTTTTTTCTTTGCCTATTTTGCAGCCAATGTAGGACAACTTTTAATGACATGATCATTTGCCTTACACTATTTGCAAAACTATTTTTGCTTTTTTGTTTTCTTGTCATCTTTATCTTCCTTCTTTGATTGTGTAGCATTAGTAGATTATTGCTTACTAGGAGATGAACTCCTTTTATCTTTTCCCTTTTGATTAGCTAAGAATAGGAAATAAGATTACCATCTTTGATACTGCCTACATCACCTACTATCTACATTTGCAAGTGTAGGAGAATTTATTTCAACACCCTCTACAATATATCCAAAAACATTTTGCTACTAATACATTACATATCATGTTTCCCCACAATGGATAGTTAGAACTATCCAACTTATCCTCAATAGCCAACATATCATTCGGGGAGTAGACTTCTAGGAGAAGACTTCCTCAAGTAGAATTCTTGGGAAGTCTAATTCCCATTCAAGATCTTGCAAAACCCAACTCTAACAAGTGGTATGAGAGCCAAGGTGTTGTCGTATCAAGTTCCTCTATACTATGGTACTTTATATAAGATATGTATGGGGACTCAAAGGCAAATCTTCATAAGAATCAAGTGAACCTAGCAATATCCAAGTGATGATTCCCTAAAGGTTCTATCAAAAAAGTGATCCCTAATGAGAACCATATGGATCTACATGCATCTAATGTATCCTTGAGGATGTAACCAAATGAGCTCATATTTACTTGAAAACAATTCAAAGTTCAAGGAAGTAACATTCAACAATAAGTTTGGCTTAAGGGGGGAGATTTTTTGGTTAAGCGCAACTTCTGAATAGAAGCGGTGCATAACTCTAAGGCTTGCATAAGTTGCCTAATTCACAAGCCTCTCACAATCGATTTTGAGTGGTGGGGTGACTAGCTCAACTTGTGGAAACCATATGGTTAAGGAGCCTATGCTATAACACAACTAAGATGGGTGACTTTTGGGAAGTCTATTCCCCATTGACAATCTTGCAAAATCCAACCATAAAAAGATCGGAATGCCTTGCACTTGAATTTATCTTTTTTGTTTTTTTTTTGTTTTTTTGCATTTTCACCTATGCATTTTGATTGTACTCCTTGGGATCTTTGAAAAGATACCAAAATCCTAGTATTCGGTTGAATATCCAAGGAGAAACACACATTTCTTTCTCTACTTCATTGTGGATGAGCATGAACACCCCAACGTGAGCATTAAAATGACCATTTTATATCAAAACCACACTTGCTTAGCGTCCATGCCCAAGTCACATTGTCCCCAAAGTTTTGATCTAAGTGCATATGAGGACACAACAACATGACTTCAAATATGGAATTGTGATTGGCTTAATAGGTACAAAGATCATTACACCATAACTAACTTAAACTTTTGATCGAGAATTAACATAAACTAAATTCCAAAAAATATTCAAGAAAGGGAGTACTATAGAGTTAACTCATGAAAATTAGAGGCAAAATATAGTATTGTAGAAACAGACTTCCATTAATACAGGTTTCTTGCCTACCAAGCAACAAGAAACTCCATAAAGTTATAAGAAATGGGTTCAAATATGAGTGAACAAGTGGAGAAGAGTGCATAGAAGAGGGTTTGTAATTATATAGAAGTATTGTTCTCTTATGCGTGGTATTTGAGAATCAAATGCTATACTTCTCCATCATTTCCTACCTTCATCATTTAGGCAAATTATCTTTAGAGGATGAAGGAAAAAAAATATAAATCAAATACATAGGCCATGATCATGTCAAGTCCATGTAAGATATTGGATAAAACAAGTCCCAAGGGTTAGGGGTGCCCATAGTTCATGGTATGCACATGTGTGCTAGAATATTCCATATGCAACATGCACAAGAGAAAAGCTCTCACCTTGAGTGTATTATTTAGGATTTCTTTGAGAGCATAAAAATACAGATGTCTAACATTTTCATGGGCTTAAATCACTAATCACTACATCCTTGCAATATGAATAAAGATAATTCTCAAGAAGAGATGAAATTTTTATTCAAGAAAAATCATAAGCACTTTTGGAACAATTATAAGTCTACTTAATTTTCTGAGGAGACATGGGAGCAACATTATCACAAATGTTTTTTATGCTCTGAACCTCTTTGTTTTCTATCTTGTTAATACCTTGTGAGGTACTTTGGCCCATAAATACTTAATATGAGATTTTAATTCAAACCAGATAGAAGGAAAAAATAGTATAAAAAATTTGGAACTAGCGTTAACAAAGCCATACATAGAGGACATGACATTGTTGTCTTAAGCCCACACAAGGCCACACCAATTTATATATGATTAGATAAGTTGAAGAGAAGGATATTTATGGTTGAGAAGAATATCCCAACAATTTGGAGTGCACGTTGAAGAGAGAATCGAGTTGACTTGCAAAATGGGAGCTTCATGGCCCTTGTAAAGAGTCCTTGTTTGATGCAAGAACCAAAAGCACACAGATTTGGCACCATTTTTCTATGTGATTGGGTTGGCAATGTAGCTTTCAAGCTAGCCTACCACCCAACTAAGAACAGTGAAACATATTTGGCAAAGGACTCTAAAGAGAACAAGCTCATTGACACTTTCCACACCTCTACAACAGCTCCAAAAACGTAATCCATTTGTAGGTGGAGATTTGGGGATATGACTCTAATATATATGTTCAATATTCCATCTTCATGATAGACACAATGTCCCATACAACCCTAGTTGAAAGTCCCTAAAAGACATGAAAAATGAAAGAGGAAAAGTACGGTGGCTTGACCAATGCCTAAGACCAATGGATATCCATGGACATGGCAAAAAAAAAAAAAAAAAAAAAAAAAAACATTTCCCAAGAGCATCCTCGACATACATGTATTTGGCTCCTCTTGTTTGCACTCTAGAAACATCCTAAGGAAAGTCAACCAACCATAAATTTCCATATCTTGGGATGGGAAGTGACCTAAAAAGACTTTGGATCCATTATGGAATCATATGGGTGTACTTTGATAGCTTCGTAGAATTGAGATATCAAGACCATCTCTTCTTTCCTCTAATGGTGCATCATTTTTTTATATTTTCAAATATTTAAGTTTCTTATAGTTTTCGAGAGCCTCTTCCTTGAATCAACAACATCAAGCCATTAAATTTCATTTTTTTTGAGAAGACCAAGATAAATAAATTAGTTAAAGAGAGTTAGAAATGTGCAAGGGGCAAGCCCCCACCTCATTACATCAAAGGACTCACGTGAGGTAAAATAAACCACAAGGTAGACTCATAAGGACAAGGACATAGTAAATCTCAAAGCTGAATAAGGGAGAGGAGAAAATTTCTCCAACATAGTAAATCTCAAAGCTGAATAAGGGACGGGAGAGAATTTCTCCAACTTGTTAGAACATTTAAGGAACCTCCTTGATGCTTAGAACATTTTCTAATAGTCCTCAATGTCGCATGGACTTATATACAAAGACAATATATTATTTTCTATTATGTGCACTTTCATCTCAGCGAAAGACAATTCAATTAGATGTTAAACAATAATGTGAGATCAAGAAATTCAAGACTCATTTGGTGTGTGCATATGTAGATTCTCTCTCTTTTAGTCACGTCTCGTAGGGGAATTGGTTTGACTTTGGCCTCTTGAGGTAGAGGTCGATGGTGCAAACCTCGGCCTGAACATGTAATGGCTTTGGCCAATTAAACTAGTTGTAACGGAGTTGTCACCTTGTCTAACCCTTGTTTTGTGGGATAGAGGGGGTCCTGTGGGGACTATGCCCATTCACTTCTACACTTGCACTTTCAAAATTAAAGCTCGAGAGAGTAAACTTCGGGTGAACTTCCATTAAAAAAAATCTCTCTCATATATATATATATATATGATTGAAAATTGTTTTTTCTTTTGCTAAATAGTTAAAGTGCATGCTAAGATGCCAAAACACTTTAAAAGAGGCATTTATTAAAATATACATACGTTGAGGACCTCAATTCCTACATGTGATTCTTAGATGGCCCCATGTGGAGGACTTTTCTCTTGGGGCTACTAGAAATAGGGACGCTTCTTTAAACAGGTGGTGGGATTCTCCACGTATCTCTCATTTGCCAACCTTTATGATAACGAATCCAAGCGCGATCTAAAGAATGAGATTTTAGATAATCTACACCATTTGTCTTTTGTGGAAGGATTGTGAGGAGAGGAGTGAATAGAGTGTACTTTGCTATAGTGAGAACAACACATCTATAAAATTGATGCTAGACAAAAAAAGACTTACAGCAGGCCCTCAAGGGAGGCCAAGGCAGATAGAGGACATCATAGTTCCACAAAGGAAGGGGGGCCTCATAAGAGGATAGAGTTAACAAAATCACCAAGGAAAGTGATCATGTCACATCTGGGCTTTGAGTACATACGAAGGAGCTTGGCCTTCCACACATTACAGTGGTAATTCCTTAAAATTACAAAGGGGCTCTTAATATCCGAATGGGATTCTTAAAATTGGAAACTTACTCCCTCGAGTTTTTAACTTTGAAATTGCAATTGTACAAGAGAACAGGCATAGTACCCACAGGACCCCCCTCCACAATGCAGGGGTTAGACAACCCGAAGATGATGCAAGAGAGGAGTGGTTTCAACTAGAATAACATGCTTTTACATTGTCCTTAAGCTCACATTGTCCTGCCATAAGTGGGGCTTGAACCTTTGCCTCTGCCTCAAGAGGCGGAAGGCCCAACCAACCCAACTAACACACACGGATGTGTTGTTCTTGTTATCGGCATAATTGTCGTAGTTCTTTGGAGTGGATGTGTTGTTAGTCTAGGAGGAGTAGCGGGAGTAGCTTAGTGGTTGACACTGTGAACTTTTTGGAAAGAAGTTTCAAGTTTGATTCTTGGTTGGACATATCCATGATATCCTCAACATGGGTGCCTCTATCTTACGAGGTCGGGCTTGTGTCTTTCCAATTCATTGTACGTTCGAAAAAAAAAAACTTTTCTGTTGTTCGCTTTGTTGTCATTATCGACATAATTGCTGTAGTTCTTTAGAGTGGATGAGGGTCACCAAAAAACTCCCCATAAACAGAAGGCCCTCGGTAGACTCCTCTACCATAGTTCATTATTAAATTAGTGGTGTGTGACCCCAAGGTGCATCCATTGTTTCTCTTTGATGGTGAAAGGTTCTTTTGCATGCACATATGTGAATGTTCCCTCCCTCTTTCCATGGAGCAGGTACCCTCTATAGAGACATTAACATGAGGAGAGGATGTTGATGTGCTTGACTTCTTTTTAAGAGGGGATGACTATTACATTGCACCTAACCTACCTCATTAGAATCATGAACTATTCTGCAATAGAAGTTCCAAACACGACCATAGCAAGTCATATACTATCTAAACTCCACCATTTGGAAGAAATCAAAGATAGAGACACTTCATACATTGAACCTTTCTTCTCATTGTACCTCATAATATTTATGTTTTGGTGTGCTAACAGCTTCTAAGGACGTCTAAGCAATATCATATGTAAAAGAAATTGAATGACTAATATTAGGACATATACTAGGAGTTGTGGGAGGTGTGTATTTGTCAAAGCTTCTCATGATTTACGGCTCTTGGGGGGGGGCCATAATAAGACATTTTGGTCACACAAAGCAATGTGTAGCCATCTTTCTTCCTTTTTGGAGTATGTGGCTTGCATATCCTTCTTAATTATAGGCTGGAGTAAAGAAGGAAGGGATATGGCTAGGCGGGTGACATATCATTAGAGCTTTACAAGAATGTGTGGCGGCCCCCCACATGAGAATGGGCAACCATGCCTTGTTGGAAAGTACAACTTTATCATATATGAGATGCCCTTTTAGACTTATGATTTGCAAATGTCCCAAGACTACAAAACATGCATTTCACACCACAATGCCTAAGGAAGATTTCATGCCCAGTCCCCATGCAGAGTTGTGTGCCTAAAGGCGTGTTTGCATGGCAGTATGTGAGACTCATGGATGTCTCGTTTGTGACTAAAGGTCATAAAGAAGATGTTGATGTAATCTAAGGCCCCCCATAACTCATGATATCATGCATGGGTAAAGTTAGAGGAGAAAGTAGAGGAAGTGTAGTATAGTTGTAAAACACTCATGACCTTGGCAGCCGAATGAAAATATACTCTAGATCCCTGAAAACAGAAAAGGAAATTATTGATTGTGTACTGGATCCCTTTCGGTTTTATCTTGGAAATATGCTACCAAAAGAGGATTCCTCATGTGCATGAGGGTGAGTAAGTTGTGGCTGAGGTATGTATTTCATTGTGAGATCAACTCCCTCCAGGCATCAGCACATTGCCATTCTCACCTTTGTTTACTCTCAGTGAATCCCTCAAGGCATCAGCACATTGCCTTTCTCACCTTTGCTTACTCTCCTCCATCCCTCAAGGCATCACCACATTGCTTTTCTCACCTTTGCTTACTCTCCTCCACCTGTCTCCTCTCCTCTTTAAATCAGGTGTACCATGTGATTCTTGTCGAAGATAACCACAAGTATGTGTGGCAGTGTTCTCTCTTGGATAAAGGAAAGAAAATAGGAAAAAAGGTAAAACACTTTTGACACTACAAAAATCACATGTGGGATTGTTATCAATGGCAAAGGAATCGTTGCCAAGGGCCCCTTCCTATGACTAGAGAAATTCTGAAACTTCTCCCAGTCAGGGAGTAGCAGAAGCCCACACATGAACGCAAGCAAGGCAGCATTAGAATTTCAAGTTCCCTATCTTTTTGGGATCATGACAGCCAGATAAGCTCTACATATACTCCCCTCGGTTTTGAATTACTGAATATACAATGATCAACAGATGCCCATAATAGCTTACACCTTATGTATTTCACAAAGTAAGACATACAACCAGTCAAAGGCATTCAATCTGGAGCCTTTGTAACATGTAAGGATGATCCTATGCCTTTGCTAAGTGAACAGAAGAATGGGTTGACCTGCATGGCTCTTCAACATCATGTGCTTGATGTGTATGTGAGCTTGGCAAAGAATGAGTGAGGTCTTGTACAAGAACCAGCCAATTTGCTAGTACCAGGGATAAGAGCTGTAATTCAACAGCTCAAGCATTCTCTGTTTTCTACCTACTGACTCTTGGAGACCTCCAAAGAAAGAGTGAGGTCTTGTACAAGAACCAGCCAATTTGCTAACACAAGGGATAAGAGCTGTAATTCAACAGCTCAAGCATTCTCTGTTTTCTACCTGAGTTTCATGATACTGATTCTTGGGGACCTCCACATGTGTGTGTTCGTGTTGGGCATCCATCCTTTACCAATGAGGATGCCTCCATGCCATGCATGCGAGGTGGACGCACTGTTTCCTTTTAAATTTTATCAGAGAAAAAAGATCAAAATGGTGTGCCTACTTGCAGCACTACTGGAATGAGATTCTTGGCATTTAAAGTTGAATATGGGATAAATAGGACACCTAAAAGTTGCATAATTGCACAGGCAGGTAAGAGTTTGTTGAGTGATAGCTTTCTTATCCTATCTCATCAGCCTGTGGGAGCTCCCCTTTGGCTACAGAACAATTATCAGAAGAAGATTACAATTCAATGTCCAATCGGCATCTTGCTCACAGAAAAAAAAATTCGCTGCCCACAGAAGGCTATACTAATGTGATGTTGGGCATGATTCTTGAGGCACTGAACAGCTTAATAATGGGTGCTTCTGCCTCGTGGGAGTTGGGTGTGTGTTGTAAGATCAAAGCTCTACCTACTCAGAGAGAAAAGTAGATGTCTATTCATTCTTCTAATGGTTGTTGAGGCGTGTGAAAGGCCGCTAAGATTCCCATGGTGGCCCAAAATCTGGTTGAGTTAATAACGTTCACATTGAGAGCATTTGGACTCAGCTAATCATACCTGAAGAGAGAGAGAGAAGAGGAGATTTACTATCTAGAGAGAGATGCCCAGATTCTAGAAAGAGGAGCAGAAAGGAGAAGGATGAGAAAATGCTGTTGAAGAGCACCATGGGGAAGGTAAGAGGCGTGTGTGCGTGATTGAGAAGAGTTTAGGAGGGGGCAGCGTATCAGAAAGCGGGGGGGAAGTTGAAGAAGAAGCAGGCGGCACATGTAGGTGAGGCGCAAGCGGTCGCAGGGAAGGGGAGGCGAGCAGAGCAGAGCTAGCGACGAGAGAGAGAGAGGGAGAGACAAGGAGCAGCAGTTGTTTGATCACACATGCCTCCACACCCACCTCTACCATTCTGCTTCCACCTCTCCCTCTCGCTCTCTCTCCCCTAGCCGTCTCCCGCACATCTGCCTATTCCTATTCTTTTTTCTCATTCGACACCCGATTAGTAGCCATGGTCTCCGCTTAAGCAGTGCCGAACATCCGTCTTTCTGGTAGCCTGTACTGTCTCAGGTGATTCTCTCTTCAGGGGGGCACCGCGCAGAGAAGATGCGGACCCGAGGCAATGCCTATCCTTCTCCTTCTGACGGCATCGCGTTCTTCATTAGACCGAGGCCTGCCTCATCCAAGCGGAGGAAGCTTTGCTCACAGGAAGAAGGAGAGGATGCCAAAGCGGAACTGGTGGGGAAGGTGGCAGCTGCGTCGGCTGGGAATCGTCATATTTCCTTCGACAGCTTGCACGACGAGCTTGTAGTTTCAATAATGGTGGCCCTCAGCTCCTCCGCGACTGCTCCATCTGATCTAATAAATGCGATGTTAACGTATGCTTCCGTGATCTTACTTGATTCCTTTTTCTGATTCGTCCTGTACAGAGTAATATCTTCTGTTCGAGGTGCTATTGACATGCCATATGTTAGGCTTATTAGGGCTTTCCCAGAATTCGGAAGCCAATATGATGTTGCCCGTCCATAGCTGCGACAAGGATGAGTTCTTATGCTTTGTCATGAGTTCTTATGCTCTGTCAAATATCTGCGTCGAATTGGGGATGTGTGTGGGTCAGATTGTGCATAGAGCATACCTTTCTCCTCTCACCAAATGGCCTGGAGTGACTCTTCTGCGTCATGACTTGCCTGGACATAGAGTAGTGATTCCATCTGAGGGACATTAACTTTTTGTATGGAGGCTTGCAAGCTTGTGTAATATCCCAATGTTTCTGTCGGTCCTGTCTGTCTAATAGGTTTACATTTCTGGTTAACAGCGTGCTTAATATCGTGACTTGTTGCCTAAGATCTCAAAGTCTGCATTCTCTTCATTTGCTTCCCTGATCCCAACGTGTCTCGCGCGTCTGAATTTCCCTTCATTTCTGCATCATTCTTCCCGCAGATGCAAGCGGTTCTGTGCGGCCGTAGCTCAACCTTTTGTGTTGGCAAAGGCCTCCCCCATGGCTCTCACTGGCTCTGCCAGAAAATGGTCTCATGGTGCTCATGTGTTCCTTCAACGCTGTGCTGCCGCTGGAAACGTTGAGGCGGCCTACACGCTGGGAATGGTAAGCTGCTTTATGTATGCATACCTTCTGTATGTTAATCATTCCCGTTTTTAGAAGGTTTATGTTTCGATGCTTGCTTCTCTTGCTTGCTGTTGATCTGGCTCGAACACCTCTATGTGCAGATTCGATTCTATTGCTTTCATGAACGGGAAGCGGGCGTGTCTCTAATGGCACAAGCAGCGACAAAGCCACATGCTCCAGCTCTCCACTCGCTTGCCATCATCCAATTCAATGGCAGTGGTGCGACGAGAAAGGATAAGAATCTGAAAAACGGAGCTTCATTGTGCGCCAAGGCAGCTGCACTGGCTCACGTAGATGCGATGAGGGAATTTGGGCATTGCTTGCAAGATGGTTATGGAGTGCCCAAAAATGTACCAGAGGGAAGGCGTCTTCTGCTTCAGGCGAATGCACGGGAGGCAGCTGCTGCTGTAGCTGCGTCGCCTCGTGATATTCTTGAGACAGCTCTGCACTTTGTTCACACAGCAAGGCCAAGATGTTTCCACCATCATCATCATCATCATTATCATCAATATAGCATTCATTCTAGATCAGCAGCAGCTGTCGCGATTCACAAGTTGGAGGCGGCACATAGAGCAGCTATATCAGCAGCAGTGGCCATTCAATCTCTTGGCCAGTCTAACCTAAATCAGCAAGCTCAAAATGAACAATCTACAGGACAGCAGGCCTCATTCCCTCTTTACAGACACTCTGTTTACCGGTTTTTTCATCATGGAGGGGGATGCTCTCTTCTAAGTGACTTTGGATGCAACGTGCCACCTCCCAAACTTCACATAGCAAACAAGTTCCTGGTAGAGTGGTTCTCATTGCACCCTCCAGCACATGGCCTTCGCCTCTGCTCTCATGCAAATTGTGGGAGGCCAGAGACAAGAAGGCATGAATTTCGAAGGTGCTCTGCATGTGGGACTGTCAACTACTGCTCACGTGCATGCCAAGCATTAGATTGGAAATTGAGGCACAAGTATCATTGCCGACCTGTTGCAGATTGGGAAGCTGAGGTAGACGATGATGATCAAGTGGCAGATGATGATGACAATGGTGGTGGGATTGTTGCGAATGATACTTAGGAGAGAGACTCTGCACCTGAAGTGACTAAGCGACCCTGTCATCAATATATGAGGTCTTGCTGCTCTTAAACTCATTAGAATTATGCAAGGAAAACCTCCAGCAAGGCAAGCGGCATTGTGGTCCAATCTCTCTGATTTTGTCTTGCAAGTCCCAGCATTCGCTCCATTGATCCAAATGCAGTATTCTGCATTAACCTAATCCTTTTTGGGTGGCTATCCACCTTCTCATGTTCATTGGACCTAAAGATTCTGGTGCAATTCGCAAAAGTTTTTTCCCCATATGTAGCAAAAGCTCTATTTTGATGAGTAGGGATGGATGCAGGGAGCAGAGTTCTATACTCTGTTAATTTGTTTGATGTCCTTGTACATTAGGTAGGCCGCTGTTGCTAACTGCAATAATTTTTGCTCCTCTCTTTCTCTCTCTCTCTCTCTCTGTTTCTTTCCCCCTCTCTTTTTCTCTCTCGCTCTCTCTTTCTGGTTGTTCTCTTCTTTTAACCTGACAAAAGAATGAAGTGAAAAAGGGAAATGAAAGAAGAAATACAGAGATTTTATATAGACACATGCAAAATCGTATCCAGAAATCAAGAGAAACATCTTTAATTAGCAAATTGGAAGAAGGACCAGGTTGGAAGCTTAATTTGCCTTGTGTCTTAACAGACAAAAACCTGTTAAAACATAAAAATCTAATATGAATAACATAGTAACAGAATAGATTTCATAATTTCTTGATGGTCTATTCGTCCACACCATGAAAGCTCATTCTCAATCCTGAGAAGGATTGCGGATTGATGGGTTGCTTGATAACAGACGAGTGTAGAAGTTTTGGGTTTGGCTGACCATATTAATCTTCAGTATGAAACCACAGCATTAGTGTTTTATACCTGCTGATCATCAAATTCAGACGTTCAAGCAAGCTTGGTACTTCACTTGTAACAATCATGGTGGGACATCCCCCTCCCCCTTTTTGGAGCAGCAGCAGAAAATTAAAGACCTTTATCATCTGGTTTGTCTTCTAACAATATAGAATCAACTTATCTGTCGGGGGCAATCTTCTGGTTGGAATCTTCTAGCAATATGGGAGTTTGATTTATATGCTTTATCTTGACGAGTGATTCTCCTTGTTTTGACTATGCTTTCTGCCCAAGAGTTTGTATGTTGATTTTATTTCTGTAGTAGTTATTTAGAACGGTACTTCATATCTAAGGATTTTCTAGGGCTGTAGGTGTTGAGCAACATTTTTTTGATCTTTCAGATGAATGGGACTAACATGCAATTTCATCTCCTTGATAATGGCGGTTGACTGTAGGAGTGAGATCATAGATGTGAGAATACATTACAGGGGATGGATATGTATGAGTCAGATGATAGATGTGAGAATGCATTACAGAGGATGGATATGGCTACAGTTGCATGGATTTGACTATGGGCAATTTCATATTCTTGGTATGGTTATGGACCGAATTAGATGATAGATGCGTGAATGTATCATGGAGGATGGATATGGTTACAATGGCATATATCAAAATGGGGCCCCATTTGTCTCGGATGCAGGGCTCATTTTGATGATCCCGGCCCAGTATTTTCATGCTAAGAATTAATTCAACGCTGATTGGTACCATTTCATTTGAAGTTATCATCCGATGACTTTCTTTTGAGGTGGTGGTTGTTTGCTAGTTACTCCAACATTCGTCGAGTCTGACTTAGGGTAAGCTGTTCAAGAAATGTGAGTGCAACAGCTGCCTTGAAGCTGTCTAAACAAGGGGAAGATTGGCTGAAGCAGTGCTGACAGGTCAATCCAGCAGGGGCAATCCAGCTACAAATATCTTCATGGATGGTTCCTATCCTTACTTCGAGTTAGAACCATCAAAAAACTTATGGAGCAGCACAAGCATCTCCATTTGTTTCACCATTGGCCAAAGGCCAAGCAGAAATAAGGTGGCAGAGGGGCTGTTACTGCCATCTTATCTGAGCCACATAGAATTAGTGGTTGCAATTACAAGCTTAGTGATGTCCTCTATAGTTATATTTTCCAGAGACTTGTTGCGATCCCATGATATGCAATGCACATCTGGAACACATAAGAGGAGGCCTGTAATAGGATGAAATGCGAGGTCAGCACAGATTTTCCAACTCGACACAGCTGGTGGAGTTGGGTCATTGACATGTAGTCCATATCCATCTGTTCTCTCTATTGTTGGAGTCCATGTAATGTGGCTTTCTACAAGCTTGCAATGGAATTGCAAAAGCTTTTTGAGAACAAATGATAAGGACATGAGAAGTATTGCAAAGGTGGGAGATTTGGTGCTCAGCAATGGAAAAATCAGGGTATTTGACTTAGTCAAATGTTGAATAAGCTCATGGTAAACAATGGATGGATCTGAAAAATACTTGGGCACATCTCATCAAAAGAGAGTTTCAAAGAAACTATTTCATGGGTGCCTCAAGATGGAGGACATGATGGGCATACATCATCACTTGTTTGAAGGGAAGGGTTAAGTGCTTGAAGTTGGTTCAAGCATTGTCGTAAGTGGCTTTCTACAAGCTTGCAATGGAATTGCAAAAGCTTTTTGAGAACAAATGATAAGGACATGAGAATTATTGCAAAGGTGGGAGATTTGGTGCTCAGCAATGGAAAAATCAGGGTATTTGACTTAGTCAAATGTTGAATAAGCTCATGGTAAACATTGGATGGATCTGAAAAATACTTGTGCACATCTCATCAAAAGAGAGTTTCAAAGAAACTCGGCTCTATGGGCCGAGGGGATAGGCCCCCCAGATCCCGCACAAGGGGGCAAGACCTCTCTACACTCCCCCCATTAAGGTTTTATGGGGAAACTGTGCGATGCCACAAGGCCTTTATTTTCTCCTTGAATGGCAACCCAATGGCCCGAAAGTTTATGCCCTACCTAACCTAATGGCTAGGCTCACAAAGATCATCTATAACCATCAACAGTCACACATAGACCTCTTCTAACTTAGAAGTTAGGGTACCACAAATGTTCGGGATCTCACAATGCTTTTTCCTCATAATGGACGCCTTACAACTTAGAGCACCATGCATCATTTGTGGCCACTTTAGAGTGGAGTATTGAGCATATCTAATAGTCAGAAGTGCAAACAACTCATCTTATCTTGTCCATGAAGTTGGGAAAATTGTTCTTACATTTGATAATGGTAATACAACTCATCTTATCTTGTCCATGAAGTTGGGAAAATTGTTCTTACATTGATAATGGTAATACGTTTGTATTATCACATGCTTATATATGCAAGGGATTAGAAAAAAATGTTATCAATGTTAATACTAGCTAATATTGACTTCATAATAAAGTTTCTAGGTGATAGGTGTATAGTTCATGATCTCTCTAATGGCAATAAAACCATTGCATATGGTATGACATATCATTGATTGTATAAGCTCACGTTTATGGAAAATTTGGAGATGATTATCCATATTCAAATTTTGGATTTGCAAGTCATCTAGGATGCAAGACTACCAAACAAGGTTTGGTTGTTTGAACTTTGCTAGTTTATTATGCATATAAAGATTTTGCCTAAAGTTGAAGCACCATCTAAACATTTACATGTTTATGTTAGCTAGTACAAGTGCCTGGAAGTCCATTATAGGTCTAGCAAAGCTCCATTGGGTAATTTTGTTTAATTTTATTAAGAAACAATCAACTTTTTGCATCAAGGTACAATCACTGGCTATGGCGAAGAATAATGATGTGTTTCACATGTTGGCTCTTGAGTATAAGTTGGACATTTCCCACTATCCATTATGGGTATACATCATGTGACCTGTGTTGGTTGCAAAGGAATTTGGATTATTGTGCAAAATGTTGAAATATGTCCCATCACAACTAACAATGTTCAAAATGAAGTTGATGGAGGTGGGTTTGAGGATGTTGCGAGTTTGCGTTCTAGTGTAGTTCTTATTCCGACTCTTCTTGCAACTCCCATTTTGCCTATGTTAGGTACACTATTAGTACTCGTAACCATTGTAGATCAACCTTGATGGAATGAAAGAGATGCACAAGCTGATGCTTTGATACTAAGCATGCCATTATTCCTCATATTTACTCATGCAAATAATAAAGAATGCTTGGATACTCTTGTTGGAAGTGTGGTTAGCCCAATAGATCAATTAGAGGTTAAATCCAGGATCCTCCAACACTCAACCTTAGAACATGGCACACCTTAACTTGATCAAGAGAGATAAATGACAATAGAGAGATAAGAAGACAATTATGAAAGTGCATAAGCTTAATGCTACTACACACACTATTAATGAAAAATATCAACTACAGTATGTGTGTATGATACAAAAATAGAATGAAGGCTGAATCTAAAGGAGCTAATTACAAAATTGAGTGAAAATGTTCTTAAGAACTATAAATGTGAGTGAATAGATATGCAAAAATAAGGATAAAATCTATTCCAAATAGTCAAACAGCAATGCCATAACTGAAATTATGTATTCCTTGATGTAGTGCAATAGCAATAGTTCCTCCTAGTGTTGAAGTAATAGGCTAAGGCATGATACAACAACAACACAAGTAGAAACCCTATAGTACAAACTCTATAGTAGAAACCCTATAGTAGAAACTGCAACTCTCCAGAATTAGTATGCACACAAACGTGTGAAGAAGAGCATGGTTGGACATCCCTAAAATCCTTCAAATTTGCACCGATTCCTCCTCCTTGAGTCCTCCTCAAGTCCTCCTAGCTCATAAGCCAATAGTTTAGCTAAACTAGCTTGTAGATGGATTGATCCTTGATCTCAATTGATAGATGAGGGTGGCTAGTAATCCTATCTTTATATAATGATGGGTAAGTTGAGACATCAAGCTCAATATGTGATGATCCAGGATGACACATATCACTTTTTCATTTCTCTGACATGTATAGTGGTCAGGCTGGTATATGTCAGTGAGACTTCATTGAGCTTTATTAGATTTATCTACCAAGAGTGATGGCACATTTGTTTCTTGCCAGCTCACTCATTTGTGGACATTAGGTTTTTCCTTATGTACTAGTCTTTATATATTGTAGTAGTTGCATTCTTGTTTTAGGTCATTCTTTGTACATTCCTTTTTATGTAATAGAAGAAGAAGATCATTCTTCCTTGCCTTAATCTGAGTGTGTGCTTCTCTTTGATTGAGAGAGAGTGTGTGTGAGCTCTCGTCCTTATGTGTCAATATATTTCGTTTGACACAAAGCCATTCCACCATCAACATGCATAAACTGAGTGCCCAAATAGTGATGCAAATTCCCCAAATCAGACATCTCAAATGAGGCATGCAAATCAACCTTAAAATCAGCAATATGCTTCTCAATAGGACTAGTGAGCAGCATGTCGTCAACATAGACAACAATGATCAGAAGCACATCATTAGCACGCTTAACATATAAGGTGCTTTCAGTTGGACTGTTCTCAAAACCATGTGCAATCAGATAAGCATGTGTCTTATCATACCAAGCACGTGGTGCTTGCTTTAAACCATATAATGCCTTCTTTAACCTGCACACCTGGTTTTCATGCTTTTTTTGCACAAAGCCACGGGGTTGAAAAACATACATTTCTTCATGCAAGTCACCATTCAGAAATGCAGTTTTAATGTCCAACTGATGTACATTCCAACCATGATGGGTTGCAAGTGCACAGATGCTCTGAACAATAGTCATATGACATGTAGGTGCAAAGGTCTCATCAAAATCAATGCCTCTTTCCTGTGCATAACCCTTTGCAACAAGCCTAGCCTTATACCTGTCAACTCTTCCATCCGATTTACGCTTCAGCTTGTAAACCCACTTACTGCCAATAGCCTTCTTGCCAAGAGGCAAGTCACATAAAGACCAAGTACCATTCTTCATTATAGCATCATATTCAGATTACATAGCATCCATTCAATTTTTTGAATTTTGTGCTTCGTCAAATGAAACAGGCTCATTCTCATCATAGAGACTAGATGCAGCTATATCATAGCAATCTGATGCAAAAGGGGCACTATGAGAGCCTGATCGAGTACGATATGACAGAGGTGCATCTAATTTGCTATCACGCAAAGTCTACACCAGCCATTTTGGCATAGGTTGTGCCTGCTCAATATGAGCTCTCTCATCAACAAGTGCATCATATAAATCTTCATAAAAAATGGAATGATCTGCATCATCACATGAAAACTACAAAGGTTGAGAAGTTGCCTCATTAGGACCAGCACTAGACTATCCACCTGTGCAGAGAGGTAGCAACGTATCAGACATGTCTTTGGAGCTAACAGATGTCTCCTTAGTACATGAAAGCAATTGCTCAATATCATCTTCCACAAAAACAACATCACGACTAACCAAAATGCGTTTAGTCTGTGGATGATACAGACGATAGCCTTTACTTTCAGAACTGTACCCAACAAAAATACATTTTATTGCTTTATCATCCAATTTTCTACGATGTTGTTCAGGCAGTAATGCATATGCCAAACAACCAAAAACACATAGATGAGCAACAGATGGCTTGCAATCATGCCAAGCCTCATATGGAGTGATAGACTTCAATGCTTTAGTGGGACACCTGTTAAGTACATATGCTGCACACATGACAGCTTCAAGCTAGAAACTATGTGGTAAAGCTTGACTCTTGACCATACACCTCGCCATCTCCATGAGTGACTTGTTCTTTTGTTCAGCAACTCCATTCTGTCGAGGTGTATACGACACTGTACACTAGTGTTTTATCCCATGTTCAGCCAAAAATGCATTAAAATCAGAAGACATATATTCCCCCCCTCAATCAAAACAGAGGGTGCCCATTTTACATGCTGAAATATTTTTAGCCAATAACAAAAATTGTTTGAAGCACATAAACACTTCGGACTTTTCTGTGAGTGGATATAATCATGCATGCTTGGTAAAATCATCAATGAAAGTCATGAAGTAAAGATAATTTCTAAAAGAAGGTGTCTGCATAGGACCACAGACATCACTATGTACAAGCTGCAATTTTTGAGTAGCCCAAATTGAACCATCTTTTGGAAATGAGGAACGATGCATTTTGTCCAAAATACAGCCTTCGCATACATGTTTACCGGGTGCCTCAAGTTTGGGCAAAGAGGACACCATTTCAGATTTCTGCAAGCATAGCAAACTAGTAAAGTTCAGATGACCGAAGCGTGCATGCCAAAGCTTTGCATCTGACATAGCCCGAGAATCATGTACTACACATGCAAAATCATTCACCGATTTTTCATAGTCTATGAGCTTATACATCCCACGACATAAAATGATAGAAGCAATAATAACATCGCCATTTGACAGATCATGAACTGTACATCTGTCATCAATAAATTTCACAACCAAGCCAATCTTGGCTAATGTAGAGACTGATAACAAATTCTTCTTGTTTCGTGGCACAAATAAAGCATCTGACAAAGTGAAAACAATCAACAGTAGTCAGAATGGTCTTACCAACTTCCATGATAGGATAAGAGGAGTTGTTGGCGCATGTAACAGTATTTCCTATAGGGGCAGACTGAAGTGAAGAGAAGAAACTGCACTACGAGGTAATATGTTTGGTCGCCCCACTGTCAAAGTACTAAACATCTGAGTCTACTACAGACATGCACTGCTCATGAGAAGATGGGTCAAAACTGCAAACAGTAGTAAACACCCATTCTTCTTCCTGCACAAGATTAGCAGACTCTGTTTTTGGAGTAGAGGCCTCTGCAGCAACCATTCCAGCCTCTTTCTTCTTTGCCTCTTTAGCAGACAGTTTTGGACAGTTTTTTATGATATGATAATTTCCTTTACAGTACTTGCAAAACAATTTTTGCTTTTTTGATTTTTTTTCATCTTTGTCTTCCCTCTTTGATTGTGCAGAATTAGCAGATTTCTGCTTACTAATTGAAGAGCTCCATTTTTCTTGATTATAATCATTATCTATGTTGATGATATAATCATGATAGATCCTAAGGATTTAGACCTTCAGTTCTTTAAGTCACAACTCAAGCACACATTTGATGTTAATGATCTTGGGAGACTACACTAATACTTAGGCATTGAGTTCAAATTCAAGAATGATAGTATCTATATGACACAACAAAAATGCATTGAGAAACATTTAGAAAGGTTTGAAATGGCAGATTGTAAACCTATGCGGACACTTATGGATGTTAATGTGTCATTACGGGCAGATGCAGAATCATAACCTTTTGATGCCACCTTGTATCATCCAACAGATGGAGGCTTGCTCTATGTATGTAATACATGACCAGACATTCAGTTTGTAGTTTCTCAAATATCAAGGTTCATGCATGAACCACTCAAAATCCATTGGAAAGTAGTAAAGTGACATATTTATAAGACATCATAATTTATGTACACCATTGAACCTTATGCCATTATGACAATTGGAGGGGGAGGGGGGGGGATTGTTGGAAAACAATGTCAAAATGTCCCAAAGTTGCCAATACGAACAATCTTTAGTTTAGGACTTAGCCAAAATTTGATAAAAAATGAACCAAAATTTTATTGCATCATTGGAAATTAATCTTTGAGATCTTTCTAAGGTTTTGGTTCCAAATTGATCCTCAAGATGCTAACCCTAATTTTTTTCATCATGTTTTTCACCAAAAGCAAGCCCAAAGCATCCCAAATCAATGCGCATTCTATCAAAAGCCAGTGCCTTGTTTTTTTAGAGGCGTGGGTGTTTTTTGGAGGCTCTACCCTGTCACAAGGAAGGAGATAAGGAAGAGAGCTCACACATACACTCTCTCTCAATCAAAGAGAAGCACACATTCAGATTGAGGCAAGGAAGAATGATCTTCTTCTTCTTCTTCTTCTATTACATAAAAAGGAATGTACAAGAATGACCGAAAACAAGAATGCAACTACTATAATATATAAAGACTAGTACATAAGGAAAAACCTAATGTCCGTGAATGAGTGAGCTGCCAAGAGACAAATGTGCCATCACTCTTGGTCGATAAATCTAATAAAGCTCAATGAAGTGTCTCTGACATATACTGGCGTGACCACTATACATGACAGAGAAACGAGAAAGTACTACATGTCATCCTAGATCATCACATGTTGAGCTTGATATCTCAACACTCCCCCTCAAGCTCAATGTCATGCCCTCTAATCCAAGCAACTTTCGAAACTTCTTCAGCTTCTTTGCTCCAAGTGCTTTAGTGAAAATATCAGCAACCTACTCATCTTTTCTCACATAAACAAGATCAATATCACCTGTTAATACCTTCTCTCTGATGAAGTGATAATGTACCTCGATATGCTTTGTTCTAGCATGAAAAATAGGGGGTTCTGTGCGAATTGTCTGCTGCTAAGATTATCACAATAGATGGTGATAGGCTTTTGCACCTCCACACCTAAATCTGCAAGTAGCTTCTTGTTACTCCATGTAATAGCTACACCTCCAAGTGAGAATAGAAAGCCACTAGTAGATCTTCTATATGGAGTACTACCAGCCCAATCTGCATCGATGTATCCATGAACTTGCAAATCTACACCACCTTCATAAAACAATGCATAATCCAAAGTAGCACTCACATAAAGTAGAGTGCGCCTCAGAGCATCCAAATGTGGCTTCCTGGGAACCTGCATAAACTAACTTTCGAGTCCAACGGTATAGCTTAAATCAATCCTTGTAATTGTGAGATATATAAGACTTCCCACAATTTTCTTGTACATAGTAGCATTTTCCAATGCTTCATGTGATGTAGTATCCAACTTCAAACTTCGATCTAATGGCATAGAAATTGGCTTACAATCAGCCATACCATACTTTTGTAGCATATTCAAGGCATATTTCCTTTGCAACATCCATATACTTGTTTCCATATGTATAAACTCAATGCCCAAGAAGTAGTGTAGCACACCAAGATCTTTCATGTCAAATTCTTGCATAAGAAGTTGCTTTACCTCTTTGATGTTTCCTTCATTATCATCACCTACAATCAAGTCATCAACATAGATAGCCACAATTGTGATGCCATCATCACCCTTCCTTGCATATAGTGAATGATTTGCACTACACATAGAAAACCCAATGGTGGTTAAGTAATCAGCAATCCTTGCATGCCATGCCCGAGGAGCTTGCTTCAGCCCATACAAAGCCTTTTGCAACCTACAAACATATTCTGGATGCTTTGAGTCTTCATATCCTTCTGGTTGGTCCATGTATACTTCTTCGGGTAACTCAATAAGAAAGCATTCTTCACATCCATCTGATACAAAGTCCATCCTTTTGTTGTAGCTAATGCAACAAGTGTTCTGATAGTAGACATTTCAGCAGTAGGGCTAAATGTTTCCTCATAATCAATGTCATAACTTTGTGCATATCCTTTTGCTACCAAATGTGCTTTATACCTACTTAGGATATCATCAGCATTGTCTTGTAAACCCATTTGCAGCCTATGGGTTTCTTTCCTTGTGGCAATCGAACCAATTTCCATGTATCATTTCCATAAAGTGCAGCCATCTCCTCATCCATAGCTTTTTCCCAATCTGCATTTCCAATTGCATCTTCAAAACAAGAAGGTTAAACATCTTGTATTACCTTTGTCATGTAGGCACAATGACTAGCCATGTAACTATCATAATATGTCAATCGTTGCCTTGAATTTTGCATCCTCCCAGATCTTCTTGGTCCTGGGTCACTTCTCCTTGTATCATCTGCATGTACCTTTCTTACTCGTGGAGTCTTCATAGAGGGCAATCCAAGTTCCTCATCAAGACTCTTTTTTGAACCGCTTGAATCTCCATGAATGTCTTCAAAACATGCACATGTTTTATGACCAATAGAAAGCTTTTCTTTACCTTTCTTGGATGTATTTGATGAATTTTCTGGACTAAAACTTCCACGCAATCTTCCAGTCCATGGATTTGAGTTGGAGATATTGCTTGGTGATGCATTTTTTCCACTCAACTTGAGATTTTGCACTTGATTTTTCAGCATTTTCTTTGTCATTTGGTTCAAGATTCAATCCTTCTTTGGCATCTGCATAGAAGCTTGACATTTCATCAAATACCACATCTCTGCTCACATTCACATGTCGTGTGAGTGGCTTATAACATTTATATCCCTTTGGCTCAAGGGAGTATCCAATGAAGACACATTTTTCTACTTTTCGATCAAGCTTTGTCCTCAACTCATCAAGAACATGTACATATGCAATACAGCCAAAAACTTTCAAATGTGATAAGTTTGGCTTTTTACCTATAAACTTCTTTTTAGGTATAACTTGATGTATAGTAGCAGTCGGAGTTCTATTCATGATGTATACAGTAGTATGAACAACTTCTGCCTAATAACAATGAGGCATATTCTTCTGAGCCATCAAGGCTCTTGCTATTTTTACAATATGTCTATTTTTGCCTTCAGCAATGCCATTGTGTTGTGGTGTGTACCTGCATAAAAACTAATGTCGAATTCCTTGATTTTTAAGAAAGTTGTTGAACTCATTTGACATGTATTCACCTCCTCCATCAGACCTTAATGTCTGAATATACTTCCCTGTCTGCTTTTCCACCATAGCTTTAAAATTTTGGAAGTGAGTGAACACCTCACTCTTCTCTTTCATGAAATATACCCATACTTTCCATGTATGGTCATCAATGAAGGTAACATAAAACCTACAACCACCCATAGATGTGGTCTTTGCAGGACCCCAAACATCTCTATGTACTATTTCTAGCACATTCTCACTAACATGTGAAAATGATGATATTGAGTGTTTACCAAATTCACATGTTGCACATAACTTTTGCATCTCTGCAACCTTGAAATTTGGTAGTCCATGGAAAATGTCCTTTGACTGCATCAATTTCAGCCTTTGAAAGTTTGCATGTCCAATCTGTTTGTGCCAGATCTCTATATCAGCAATGACTCCTACACCTTTTGCAGACATGGTTGCATTCATTTTAGAAATTTTCACATTTAAGGTCAACATCCTACCCACTTTTTTTCCTTTGGCAATCAATCTTCCATCCCCTTTGTATTCTTCTACATATAACCCATCAGCATTGAACCTAACTTGTAATCCTTGGTCAACCATTTGTCCAACAAAAACCATATTCTTTGTTATATTTGGAACATGCAGCACATCAGCAAGATGTTTTACCTTCCCGTCTTCCATTGACAATGCTATGTTTCCTGTATGCTCGATAGGGTGTGATGTGTTATCACATGTTTCAAGATATCTAGGAACTGGCAATTTTTGCAAAGTACTAAACCATTTTGTATGACTGGTCATGTGATTTGAAGCACCTAAATCAACATACCAGACATTATCATTCGATTTTGAAACACCAGTAGACATTGTATTCATCATGTGATGTTGAACCTTGAACAACTTCTCAGAATCATCTTCACTTGTGGATGCATAGTTGTTTTGTTGCCTTCTGTTATTTTGATTCTTCAACCTACAATCACATTCAAAATGTCGAGGTTTACCACAATTCTTGTTGATATCTTTAGGTAGTGATGTGTGTGAACACTCTAGGACCGTCGGGGCACTTTTTTCCCTCTTTAGGAGGTTTTTTCCCCGAGCTTGTATATATGCTTTTTGAAAATCTAGATCTTACACGAAATTCCATTCCTTACTAGAGCCAAGAAATTCTTAAATGTCGGGAATACTTTCGATTTTTCCTTAAGACCAAAAACACATGAGTATCTGGAGAAATCATCTATGACTGTAAGAAAATATCAGAATCCTTGAATAGAATCTATCCTCATAGGTGCATTCACATCTAAATGTATGATCTTTAATTTCCTAGTAGCTATGATGTATCCATGCTTCTTGAAGGGTGGCTTGTGCGACTTTCCTTCAAGACATCCTTCACATGTTTTTGCATCATCTGATAAAACAAAAGTGGGAAGGCTCTCCACCATACCTTGATCTTTTATGTGCTTGAGAACTGTGTAACTGATATGACCAAATGTAGCATGCCATACACTCCTTGCAAAAGTCATTGTCATTTGAAGTGAGGATTTGGCATGAATATTTCTGAAAAAATGCTCTTGTAACCATCTGATAAGAATAAAGAGGATAGCAAATTCTTCTTCATTTCAGATACATATAGAACATTAGAAATCATGAAGTTTCATCCTACTCTAGATTTTAGGTTTAGTTCTCAAACACCTACAATATCCAAGTCATGATATTCTACTATGGTCACCCTTCTTCTTGCAGAATCAGCAAGGATAGAAAACACCTTCTTGCAACCTCTAGGGATTTTCTAAGACTCCATGTAATACTGCTTAATCAAAGGCTATGTCTTCAATATTGACACATGCATATGGTTCTTCATTTGAAGACTTAGGATTTCTTCAACATTATTTCCTGATGATCTTTTCTTGGCATGAAAAATCCTCTTTCTACATTTTGCTATGTAATGCCCATGTTTCTTGTGATAGTGGCGTACTCCTTTCTCTGAGATGGATGTAGTAGAGGTTGTCTTCTCTTTAGGAGTTATATAAGTTTTGGAACTAGATGTATTAGAAGAATTAGTTGAAGACTTTGAAGTAGAAGCCTTACTTTCCTTCTTATTCTAATGACTCTTCTTCTTGTTCTTTGTAGTCTCCTTCTTCTTCCCATTAGATGATGATATCATAGCTTCATCATTCTCTTCCATATTCTTCTGCTTTTCTTCATCTTGAAGTAACAAGAACTACAACTCATCAAATGATATTTCTCTATCTCTTCAACTTTCATCCTCATATTGGCTAACTATCTCATGAGGTGAGAGAAGGGTTCCTGCTACAATAGAGATTCTCTAATTTCAACCAAGCCTGACGAGAGGTTCTACATGGACTGATATGAGGAATAATATTCCTCTTGGCTTCCATAGCAATAAATGAGATTTCTTGTGCATCTCGTGAATCCCATCTAGATTGCTTTTCTAAAGGTTGAATTTGCATCTGTCTCCTTCTGTCTGTGGATGAATATGTACTATCTTGTTCATCCTCTAGTCTACTAGGATAAAATTGGAGTAGTTGTTGGTACATTTCACAAGCCTAAGTGCTTGGCTAAGGATTCAAGACTACTCATCCATTCATGTACCTCACATGGAGGACCACATATGAACACATTCTTGTCAATATAGGTGTAGTTACCTTTGGATAAATGTAACAGTCAAGAACGAATAGAATCTCATAAAGTTAGGGAGCTGAACCCATGACTCATGTGGTAGAAGAAATCAATTTAAACTACCCCTAAAGTGTGGGAACACTTTTAGGTGAGGGAAAATTCAAATTCAGGCTCATATGACGAGTATAAATAGAGGTGCTTTTAGTCACTGGTTAGAGAGAGTCAGTCTGAGAGCTATGGAGATACATTCTTGAGCATACCTTGAGCTCAACATATGTATGAGTAGTCCAATACATTTCCCTTGTATCAGACGTTCATTAGCATACATAATCTGATACTGTAACATTTCTTCAAGCTCATTTCTGTCTACTGTTCTCTATTGCATCTTAATCATTTCAGAGATTTTACAGAAGTAATTTCTCTGTGTGTAATCAATCCTTTCCTCCACTTTAACTTGATATAGTTAGAATGACGTTTCTACTATCTATGTATCAAGTTTCATTACTTTTTGTTTAGCCAATCTCGAGATATGAACTAACAAAATCCACTATGTTTGAACATCATCTTGTTCCTGAAATGTCAGAATGACCCCCCTGAGTTGCTACACTCATTTCTTAGTGTACAGTGCCTCTAAATTCATGGAATAACTTTCTTTAATTAGCTATACACTTGAACTAGATTTATGCAAAAGCTCTTTTGTCAATTCATACTAGGTTGTGATCTTTGAGTAAAATACTGAGCACCTACATTCCCGAAATAGAAGGTTTTCTCACACTCCTTGCATATGCAAGTTATCT
This sequence comes from Ceratopteris richardii, assembly GCA_020310875.1. NCBI lineage: Eukaryota > Viridiplantae > Streptophyta > Polypodiopsida > Polypodiales > Pteridaceae > Ceratopteris > Ceratopteris richardii. The sequence continues at coordinate 37,979,325 of CM035422.1, forward strand.
GTTTTGATACAATATTTTGGGAATGATTGTCCAAAGTACCTAGTGGTTGTAAATGCATTATTGTGAGTTCAAAGGAGTCTAATAAGCATCCCTAGAGTCAACTTGGTAGGTGTAGAGCAGGTTTTGTTCAACACTAGCTCATCTCTGGAGCATATCCAAGCATCTCCTCACAATGGTATCAGAGCAATAACAAATCAACATGGGAAATGGATTTCCTTCATCCATAGAAAAATTGGATCAAGGTAATTACTCATCTTGATCACTTATAAGGGAGGCTTATCTTCAAGGGAGGAACTTCTATGGTTACATTTCTGGACATGAGATGATGCCAATCCTCAAAAGCAAAAAGAAAACCAACTCAAGAAGAACAAGAGAGGTTAACCACATGGTGCTCAAAGGATGCTCTAGCTAGATCATACATTCTTAACTCAATCTCTAATTTTTTTACTTCCACACATTAGGAATTACAAGACTTCACAATATACTTGGAATGCTCTTGAAGCATTCTTCTCATCAAGTACCAAGGCAAGCAAAAGATAACTATGGATGGAGTTCACTACACTCAAGAAGATGCCCAAGCAATGTGTGATTGATTTTGTCACCAAAATGAAGGACATATTAGATCAACTTAGGAGCATTGGAGAAGTCATTGATGAAGAGTAGATAGTGAGGCAAGCAATTAATGGAATAAAGCAAATGACAAATGGGAAGCTTTCACCATGATCATGGACGTCTACATGGATATGAAGGTTCCTAATTTCAACACCCTCATGGGACAATTTTTCACACACGAGACAAAGCTTATGAAGAATGGAGACAACTCAAAAGGTAATTAATCCTCTGCCCTATATATATATATATATATATATATATATATATATATATATATATATATATATATATATATATATATATATATATATATATATATATATATATATATATATATATATATATATATATATATATATATATATATATATAAGAACACGAATAAAGATGGTAAAGGCAAGAGTAAAAAGTCTGATGATGAAGGTTGTACCTCTGAAGAAAACTTTCTAGGTAGAGGTAGAGGCTCAAGAGGAAGAGGCAGAGGAGGAAGACAAGACAGGAGGAGATCTCAAAGCTCCTCTCCATGTGCCATATGTGTCTTAATTAATCACATCACTGGGAATTATTTTAGGAACCCTAGAAACCAAAGAGGAAGAGGCTACAACAGAGGAGGCTATGGAAGCTCAAGTGGTATATTCAACAATAATACTGGTTACAACAACAACTCATACAACAACAATAATTATAAAAGAGGATATAGAGGAAGGAGAGACTGCAACAACTATGCAAATGATCAAACTCAAGAGGACTCATTACTCCTGATGAATATGACCATGATGCAAGGTAAAACAGATGAACATGTATTGTATATAGACTCAAGTTGCTAAAATCATGTAGTAAGGAATATAGCTCTACTCTCAGACTTGAAGGATCCAAGGAATAGACATGAAGTCCAAACAGGAGATGACATGAGGCATCTAGTGGAGAAGACAAGGAGTCTAAAGACTTCAGATGGTAATGTAAATCAATTGAGCAAGGTATTGTATGTGCCAACCATAACCAAAAATCTGATGTGTAAATCAAATTGTTGAGAAAGGGTTATAGGTCAGATTCACATAGAATGGAACATTGTTGAGTATCCACATCAGGGATTCAAAAGGATAGCAAGAGGAGAAAATTCAACTAGATTATTTACATTTGAACTCCATGATACTAGGAACATTGCTTTGTTCAATTATGGTAGTCCATCAGAATTGGAAATTTGGCATAAGAGGTTAGCTCATATAGGTGAGAGGGCTTTGAAGCAAATCAGTAGGGATCAAAGTGTGCTTGGTTTACCAAATGTCTCCAAACAACACATGATTTACAAATGCAGTGCTTGTTAATTCGAAAAAGTCTCATAAGAAACCATTTTCAAAAAGGGGATACATTCATGGAGATCTATTGGAGATAGTCCATACACATATATGGGGGCCAAGTAAGGAGCCTTCAATCTCTGGATCTAGGTATTATGTATCTTTCATCGATGATTGTAGCATATGGACAATACTATACTTTATGAAGCATAAAGATGAAGTGCTCCCTTATTTCAAGAATATGTAGAACTTGTTGAAAATAAAAGAGGAAATACTTTGAAGAGGCTAAGGTCAGATGAAGGGGGAGAATATTTCTCCCGTGAATTTGTTTCTTATGTCCAAAAGAGAGGAATAAAAAAAGAGATTACAACGAGGTATACTCCAGAACAAAATGGAGTGGCAGAAAGGAGGAATAGAACCATAGTGGAGGTTGCAAGGTTAATGCTAAATGAGGAAAAGTTGCCCAATTACCTATGGGAAAAGGCTATATCCACAACCAGCTATCTGATCAATAGACTCCCATCAAAAGCATTGGATGGGATGAAGCCATATGAATCATGGAATGAAAGAAGACCTAGCCTTGACCATTGGAGGATCTTTGGGTGCATAGCATATGCATACATACCTTCACAAATCATAGGGAAATTGGATCCAAAGGAAGAGAAAGGCATATTCATTGGCTATGATCTTAATTAGAGAGGTTATAGATTGTATAATCCAAGCAATAAAGGTTTCATTGTTTGTATAGATGTTGTTTTTGATGAAAACAAATCTTGATTTGAAGATGATTGTAGGAAAATCAAACTTCCCTATGACCTAGAAGAAGACTTTCCAACATTGACAAAGAGGAATGAGCATAACACGAAGGCTCAAATGATTTTGATGATGATCAAAAGACTCCAAGAAGAGAAATCAATTCTAGGAACTCCAAAGGGAAAGCTAAAGTGCAGGAGTTGAAAGATGTGGTAGAATCATCTCAACAATTTATAAGGAGATCTCCTAGAGAGAAAAACAAGCTAGAAAGATATGGCTATGACACATCTTTGGTCACTAAACACTCATTTTATATAGCACATGATACAAACTCTGAAGAACCATCAACATGAGAAGAGGCCAAGAAGAAATTAGAGTGGAGAGATTCCATGAAAGAAGAAATAGAAGATCTAAAAGAAAATCAGACTTTGGAATTGGTTCCCAAGCAACCATCTATGAAGGTCATTGATTCAAGATGGATTTACAAGGTAAAGATGAATTCTGATGGCTCAATTAATAGCTACAAAGCAAAGCTTGTAGCTAAGGGGTTTGCTCAAACCCAAGGTATAGATTATGAAGAGACATTCTCACATGTGGCAAAAATGCCTACAAATTAGAGTACTCATGAATGTAGCATCTTCTAAGAATTGGAATATCTATCAAATTGGAATATTTTACTGAGCAGACGCCACGCTTGGGACCGATCTAAAATTTGACTACTTATGGGAGAGGACTCTCCGAATCCAATGGGTGTTAAATGGTATAATGTTAATCGCCTCTCCAAGCTTCCATATGTCGAAGCTTGCAATTACATTTACATCAGTCTCAACAAGGAATGGTGTCTCAACTGGACGCAACTTGGATGGGATATGAAATTTATGTCTATCTGGCATCCTCTCATTGAAAACAAAAAGTCAGTTCTCCTATGGCAAATCCTACACCATGGAATATGGACCAATGCAAAAGCTAACAAGATCTGTGGGGTTCCGCCTTGGTGCAAGCAATGTTGCCATTGCAAAGAGGATATTGGTCACCTATTCTTTGCTTGCCCTAAATCCCTTCGGTAATGGAGGGTCCTTGGTCGTTATTTGGGACTCCAAGAACAAATCAATTGGAAGCAAGCCCTCATTGGTGAAGCGATTGGTTGCTCTGTGGCGTTGTGGAATGCGATTAGGGGAGAGATCCTTTGGAAGATTTGGTGAGAAAGATGTGCTCAAAACTTGGCAATACCCGCAAGGAGTGGTCAATCGAGAAGTCCCTTTTCCTTCTCGATAGGAGAATTGCTAACTGTAAGACCCCCCCCCCCCCCCTTCAGACATCACAAAGAGCTACATTATGTCAACAATAATCTTAAAACCAAGTGGGCTCCACATGATGGGGATGTGAGGTTTATCAACCTCCTCTATAACTCCATGTAATCATCCATGTAAGCCTTGCAAGGCCTACCACGAAGGCTATGGCAGATCATCGGAATGAAAATTAGTCATCAGAAAAATATCAGTTGGAAGCTAGCTCTATTGGGAGAAGCGAGCGGTCGCCTCGCAACTCTCTGGAATGCTCGAAACTCTGGTTGATTGAGCATTCACTATTCCTCCTTGGCAAAAGGATCACTAATTGTAAGAAACACCACCCCTTTTTTTTAGGAGTCATCAAGTATTCCTTTTGATCAAGAACTCACTTTTCCCATGTGGGCTCCACATGAGGGTGATTAACCTTTTTCTTGTAAAGCCTTCTACACTCTGTAAAAGCTTCCCCCCCCTGTGGGATTCGGGGGATCCCATGGGCACTAGTCCCCTTCTTTTGTATTTTTCCTTTATTTAACTCAAGTCCGGGAGAGTAGGCTAAGGCCGAACTTCCTTTATTAAAAAAATATATATATCTATCAAATGGATGTTAAAAATTCTTTTATAAATGGTTGGATTTCTGAGGATGTATACATGGATCAACCTCCTAGTTTTGAAGAAAAATTATATCTAGAACATGTACGCAAGTTATGCAAAGCCTTGTATGGCTTGAAGCAAGCTCTTAGAGCTTGAAATAATAGATTAATCACTTATTTCCATGATAAGGATTTATGATGAGCAAGGTAGATCCTTCCCTCTTCATAAAGAGGAATCACTCAGAGGTCCTATACCTTTGTGTATATGTGGATGATATAATCATTACAGGTAATGATGCAAATGGAATCAAGAGGATCAAAGCTCAAATGAAAGAAGAGTTCAAGATTAGTGATCTTGTCTTACTCACTTACTTCCTAGGTTTGGAAGTAGTATATACAAAAAGAGGTATGTTTCTAAATCAAAGAAAGTACATTGGAGATATGCTCTCTGAATTCAAGATGGAAAATACAAATGTTGTAGGGACACCCATGGAGGTAAATCATAATCTAAGTGCTCATGAAAGAGAAGCAATTGAAGATGTAACTAGTTACCAAAGCCTAGTTGGAAGCTTGAACTATGCTACTCTAACTTGAGTAGATATATGCTATGGAGTTAGTGTGTTAAGTCAATTCATGCACACCCCGGGAAGCCTCACATGGAAGCAACTAAAAGAATCCTAAAGTATTTGAAGGGCACGATTAATGAAGGGCTATATTAACCTTATACATCTAATATAGATGTCAAACTACTTTTGATGCAGATTGGGCAGGTTCTAAAGATGATAGGAGAAGCACGACAAGCTATCTCACTTTTGCAAGCACCAAATTGATCTCATGGTCATCAAAGAAGTAACCAAAAAATGCTCTTTCATCAACAGAGGCTAAATACAGAGGACTTGCAAATGCTACTCAAGATGCTATGTGGATAAAGACCCTATATTCAGATTTAGGGTTGAATAATTCTACTCCAAACATATTTGGAGACAATATTAGTTCACTAAATTATGCTACTAACCCTATCTATCATGCCAGAACCAAACATATAGAGGTTTACTACCATTATGTCAGAGAAAAGATCATGATTAGGGAGATACAACTCTCATACGTATCCACACATCAATAGTGTGCAAATATAATGACAAAGGCATTGGATGGAAGCAAATTGATGAGGTTCAAATCAATGATGGCCTACAAGAAATCATGAAGGAATGAAGAATCAAGCATCTTAGGCTTGAGGGGGAGCTTTTGGTACATTTATCAAGCCTACGTTCTTGGCTAAGTATTTAGGACTACTCATCAATTGATGTACCTCACATAGAGGACCACTTATGAACACCTTCTTGTTAATATAGGTGTAGCTACCTTTGGATAAATGTGAAATTCAAGAAAGAATCCAATCTTTTAAAGTTAGGGAGCTGAAGACATGACTCATGTGGTAGAAGGAATCAATTTAAACCAGCCTTAAAGTGTGGAAACACTTTTATGCAAGATAAAATTCAAATTTAAACTCATATGATGAGTATAATAGAGTACACTTCAATTGTATCATATGTCATTAGCATATACATAATTTGATACATTTCTTCAAGTTCATTTCTATCTACTATTCTCTGTTGCATCTTCGAAGTGATTTCTCTGTGTGTACACAATCATTTGCTCCACTTTAAACTTGATATATTTAGAGTAAAGTGTCTTATATTCACATTTCAAGTTTCACTATTTTTTGTTCAATCAATCTGGAGATATGAACTGATGAAGTCAACTATGTTGTCACAACATCTTGTTCCTAAAATGGTCGGATGACCCCCCTGAGTTGCTAAACTCATTTCTTAGTGTATAGTGCCTCTAAATTCATGAAATAAATTGATTTAGTTAGCTATGCACTTGAATTAAATGTATGCAAGAGATCTTTGGTCAATTCATACCAATTTGTGAGCTCTAAGTAAAATACTGAGCACTTGCATTCCCAAAATAGAAGGTTTTCTCACACTCCTTGCATATGCAAGTTATCTATTTTGATACAATATTTTTGGGATAATGTTTCAAAGTATCTATTGATTATAAATTCATTATTGTGAAGTTAAAGGAGTCTAGTAAGCATCCCTAGAGTCATCTTGCCATGTGTAAAGCAGTTTTGTGCAAAACTAGCTCATCTTTGGAGCATACCCAAGCATCTCCTCACAATAGCATCCCTCTTGGATGAAGAAACCACATCTTACTTTGCTTCTCTTGGTTTCAAAGTATAAATGCATTATTGTGAAGTTAAAGGAGTCTACTAAGCATCCCTAGAGTCATCTTGCTAGGTGTAAAGCAAGTGCATCCCTAGAGTCATCTTGCCAGGTGTAAAGCAAGTTTTCTACAAAACCAGCTCATCTCTAGAGCATACCCAAAGCATCCCCTCACAATAGCATCCCTATTGGATAAAGAAACCACATCTTACTTTGCTTGTCTTGGTCTAGGGTACTTGCCATTTACAATGTTCCACAAGTCCTTGGAAACTAACAAGTTCATCATCATAAAACTCCAAATTGGATAGTTATACATTCCATCTAATTTATCTTCTTGTGCAAGTCTATCTTTATAGTCACTCATTTTGAGTTAAGGATGTATGTCAATAATTCTTTGATACCAAGTGTTGGAAGCATGTTAGGCCCAATAAATCAGTCACATGTTAAATCCAAGATCTTCCAACACTTAACCTTAGAACATGACACACCTTAACTTGATCAAGAGAGATAAATGACAATAGAGAGATAAGAAGACAATTATGAAAGTGCAGAGGTTCCATGTTACTACACACAACTAATGAAAAATGTCAACTACCATGCATGTATGAAGAAAAAAGCTAAAATTAGGTCTTCTATGATGTGGAGAAGCAACAATCGTTCCTTGTAGTGTTGAAGTAATAGGCTAAGAACTGATACAATTGTAACACAAGTAGAAACCCTAAAGTAGAAACTCCAAACATCTAGAGTTAGCATACACACAAAGGTTGTGAAGAAGAAAATAGGTTGGCTATCTCCAAACGCCTTCAAAGTTTCATGTATTCCTCCCCCTTGAGTCCTCCTTGAGTCCTCCTTGAGTCCTCCTTAAGTCCTCCTAACCGATAACCCAAGAGCTTAGATAAACTAGCTTGTAGATGGATTGATCCTCGATCTCGACTAATGGACGAGGGTTGATAGTGATCCTCTCTTTATATAATGATAGACACAACCTAAAAAGAAACACCCCTGACTCCAAAAAAGCAACATGCTAGCTTATGGTAGAAGGTACCTTGATTTTGGGTGCTTTTGAGCTTGCTTTTGGTGAAAAGCATGATGAGAAGTAGAATTAGGGTTATCCTTTTGAAGATCAATTTGGAACCAAATGGTAAGTGTTATATATCATTATGAAGTTCTCGAATATTAGTTTCCAATGGTGCAATAAAAATTTAGCTCATTTTGTTTTTGGCTAAGTCCTAAAATATAGATTGTTGGTATTTTGCATCTTCGGGACATTCTGTCATTGGAAAAAATTCCAACAACTCTTTCCACACTACATGAGCCAAGAGATGAGGCTTGTTTTGCTTACCTCCAAATAATATTGGAGAGTGATCATATGAATGAATGTGATTCTAGGGTCAGTTTCCACACAAATATAAAAGATTTGAAGGAGCAATCCATTGCTCCATATGTACTTAAGATGTGTTCTACAAAAGCATTACAATATTTATCTCCTTATGAAGTTGGGCATGATCACAAGAAATATATTGCTCATTTTCATGTTTTTGGTTGTCTGGCATATGCACTAGTGCAACATCAATGATTGAAGAAATCAGATGATAAGGCTGTGAAATGTATTTTTGTTAGGTACAGTTACGAGACAAAAGTTTTATGACCTATGTCACCCACAAAATAAACACATTCTAGTTAGTTCTGATGTATTTCTTATGGAGGATGATGTGCAACCCTTACTTTCACGTACAAAAGGAGACATCAATGAGCTCAAATGATGTGTATGACACATTATTCCCTCTTTTCACTAGAGGACAATCAAATATATCTCCCAGTAAGGCAACTTCTCAACTAATGAGGTCTAAAATAAGAACATAAACCATCCCCTTTCTAATGAAGATATTCATGATGCATCTACTTATGCAAAAGAAGATATTGATTAGGAAAAATATATGTCAAAATGATTGGTTCAGACTTTGAGAGATTGTAACCTAGATGCATCTATGCCTTGTCATACTCACTTAGGCTTCAATGGTGCTTCCTTTCTTCAAATAGTAAT
>CM035422.1:37995635-38015635 GCA_020310875.1 Ceratopteris richardii
ATAGTTCAAGCATGAACTCACCATGGAGGGGGAGATCTTCATCAAGCTATGAAGCACAATCAATCAACAAAGGCAAAGCAACATTGGTGGAGTTGGATGAAGAAGGTAATGAAGTTGAAGATGATGAAGGACACATGATGGAGAAAGAAGCCATGTCAAAGAAAGAGATCAAGTTCCCAAGGCAAAGGAGGCTTATTCCTCCAAAAGGTGAAGAAAGGAAGTCTTGTAGAGTGAAGTATCCAACTCAAAGGTTTACTTATGATTCATACATGGAAACTCATTATGCATATATGAACAAAATAGAAGAAGATCATGAACCCGATTGCTATGAAGATGCAAGCAGGTACACCAAATGGAAAGAGGCAATGCAAGAAGAGATCGACGCACTTAAGGAGAATCAAACATGGAATCTAGTGCCCAAGAAGGATAACATGAAGGTAATAGGTAATAAGTGGGTGTATAAAGTAAAGAGGAATTCAGATGGATCTATTTCTAGGTTCAAAGCAAGATTGGTGGCCAAGGGTTTTGCACAAACCTATGGAGTGGACTTTGAAGAGACATTCAGCCCCATGGCAAAGATGAGCACCATTAGGACACTCATTGCAATGGCTGCTAGCAAAGGATGGAAGCTTTTCCAATTGGATATCAAGAATGCCTTTCTCAATGGAGACTTGGAAGAAGAGGTATACATGGAGCAACCACTAGGTTTTGTTCATAAAGAGTTTCCACATCATGTTTGTAGGTTGAAGAAGGCACTTTATGGCCTAAAGCAAGCTCCAAGGGCTTGGAACCAAAGATTGGTGGACTATTTGATCAAATGTGGTTAGAATCAATGCAAGGCGGATCCATCTGTCTTCATCAAACAAAGAGGAGAACTTGTAGTCTACATGTGCATGTATGTAGATGATCTTATCATTACAGGTAATGATACAAAGGGCATTGAGGAGATCAAGGCAAAGCTTGGAAAGGAGTTTAGGATCTCTGATCTTGGAGATCTTAGGTATTTTCTTGGCATTGAAGTTGTATACAAAGAAGAAGGTATTATGCTCATACAAAGGAAGTATATTCTAGACCTACTTGAGAGGTTTGGGATGCTACATTGCAAGCCTATTTCAAATTGCATGGAAGTTAATGTAAAGCTAAGCTCCATTGATGGAGAGACATTAGATGATGTAACCTTGTATCGATCTATTGTAGGATCTTTCAATTATGCCACAATAACTAGGCCCGACATAGCATATGGAGTTGGAGTGTTATCACAATTTATGCATAGTCCAAGGACTACACACTTGCAAGCTGCAAGAAGAATGTTATGATATCTCAAGGCCACTATAAATGAAGGATTTTTCTATTCATTTGATGATGATATGCAGGTCAAAGCTTATTCTGATGCCGATTGGGCCGGTTCAAAGGAGGATAGAAGAAGTACAAGTGGTTACCTAGTCATGCTAGGTAGCAAGATCATCTCATGGATTTCAAAGAAGCAACCCACGGTGGCATTATCTTCCACGGAGGCTGAGTATAGAGCTTTGGCCCAAGTCACATGTGAGCTAATGTGGATTAAGAAGTTATTTATGGAGCTTTATTTGCAGGTTGACACATATCCAATTTTTTGTGACAACATGAGTAGCATTCATCTAGCATCGAATCCTGTCTATCATGCTAGAACCAAGCATATTGAAGTGCACTATCACTTCATAAGGGAAAAGGTGATATCCAAGGAAGTTTCAGTACATCATATTGGTACCAAGGACCAAGTTGCGGACATGTTTACAAAGGCTTTGGATGGGATGAAGATTTCAAAATTCAAGCAATGCATCAACATGAAGGAGCTTGGATGAGAACGAAGAATTGAAGCTTGAGGGGGAGTGTTAAAAGTCAAGCTTCAAGCTACAAATTCGTGGGGAATCTTTTATGGACATGTGGAGCAATCAAAGGAAGCCAAAAGCCACGAGATTCCATCAAGAAAAGTCACTCAACCACTCCCCAAGTCATCTCAACTAAGTCCTCCAAGTTAGAAGGCTGATTTGGAAAGGTAGTTCCTAGATTTTAGGGGCACACTTCTCACCATAAAAGGAGCATGTATCCCGACTTCTTTTAGGCCCATCTTCTTGGAGTTTTAGCTCATGTAAAGTGAGCACTAAGTGCTGGAGTTGTGATAAGCAAGCCCCTTGCTTGCTTGTTTGTTTTCTTTTAGTAGGCATATCTATGTGTGTGCGCAGGCAGTGTTGCGACTCTCTACCCCTGAGTTGTTAGCATTGGTTCTCCATCATATTGTATCCATTTTATGTAATTCTTGTCTCATTCGATATCTATTAGAGTGTATTTTATGCTCACAAAGTCTCTGGATCATTCTCTGAGTAATCTGGGAGCAACATTCATTTTAGTGAAATTGTGTGATTGATATCTCTCTTGGTGTGTAGGCTCTGTTGGAAATATTTTGCTCTCTATTGTAAGGGCTGGTTCTCCTTCTCTATGTATCCATTTGCTATGATTTTGGTGTCATTGGGTAGCTATTAGAGTCCTCTAAAGTTGGCCCAAGTTTGAGACTCATTCTCTGTATAATCTGTGAGAAAAGCTTGCTGGAGTGAAGTGAGGTATCTGCTTGACTCGCAGTTGTGAGCATTCAACTAGCTCATGTTGTAGACATTGTTTCTCCTTGTGTAAGCATCCATTTGAAGTGAAATTTGTTTTGTTGGAAAGCTCTTGGTGTCTACTACAGGTCTAAAAAAGCTCACTGGAGTTCTCTGCATAAGCTCTGAGTGAGTGCAGTTTTGGTGTGCAGAGGTCAAAGAAGGATACCTGTGGAGGTCATTCACGCTTCGTCGTTGCTTAGGGGTTGAGATACTTCCCCCATTAACACATACATATACACATACATATACACATACATATACACATACATATACACATACATATACACATACATATACACATACATATACACATACATATACACATACATAGACATATACATAGACATATACATAGACATATACATAGACATACATATACACATACATATACACATACATATACACATACATATACACATACATATACACATACATAGACACATACATAGACACATACATAGACATAGACATAGACATATACATAGACATAGACATAGACATATACATAGACATAGACATAGACATAGACATAGACATAGACATAGACATAGACATATACATAGACATAGACATAGACATAGACATAGACATAGACATAGACATAGACATAGACATATACATAGACATAGACATAGACATAGACATATACATATACATAGACATAGACATAGAGGAATATACATATACATATACATAGACATATACATATACATATACATATACATATACATATACATATACATATACATATACATATACATATACATATACATATACATATACATATACATATACATATACATATACATATACATATACATATACATATACATATACATATACATATACATATACATATACATATACATATAAATATACATATTGTAAGGAATTGAACTCACAACCTCTTGGTTAGGAATGTGATGGGCTAACCACTTGCCCCAAATGCCATGGTTGAGGATTACTTCCTAATTCTCTCTCTTAGGGTGTGGTTCAACCATCTCCTACCTATCAAGGATGTGGTTCAATCATCTTCTTCCTATCACTTTATTACATTCTTCCCAAACTTAGACTGAGCATGCACATTGGAAAGTAGCTCTATTTTCTTGGCATCTTAATGACGCGAAAAAATGAATACTTACTTTCAACATGCTTTCTTTTCCTCAAAAAGACTCCTACTAATTGGTACCTATGTATCACTTTTGGGGAAAACATAGACTAGATACTTAGTTGCATGATGGTCAAGATCCTTACAACTAGGTAATTTTCTATTTTTCCCACCTAGCTAAGTCAAGTTAGAAAAAGAAAGGAACGAAAGTATACGTGTTCAGCTACTTACCAAAAGATCATGCATATGCACATGCATCTACTTGCATGCAAATGCATGTATGCAAATGCCCATTCTTGGGTGCAAATGCATGTGAGTATATGCAAGTGTAATGAACTTAAGCAAATCTCAAGCTTATTAGGTATGCAAACAAGCATCCATGCAAAAACAACCTGCTTGCTATTCTGGCAAAAGGTAGCTATTTAAGTGCATGAACTGGAGAATTAACTACCTTTCCCAAGCAAGTGCTAACTTGATGTGCATAAAACATTCTTTTATGCACAAATAACCTTTTCATGTGCATGAATGGAAATAGAAATTTCAATTGTATGCCGAAAACTGAAAAGTACTTTATATACTTTTGTCATTTCAATACCGTTTAGTTCTCTAGTTAGCTTTCATGTTGAGATAATCATAATTGGACTATGCTTTTAGTCTTAATTAATGCATCCTAAATGAAAGCATTCGAGCAACAAATATCAAAATGAAAACGTAATTTGGAAAATACTTAGCTCCACATAGAGCTACGTCCTTCCCTTGATCCTTGGGAAGAGCCAGTCTCCACCTTTTGTGGGTTTAAATATTAGATGACATTCACCATCAGCATGAAGAGTTGTTGAACATGTGGATGATGACACAAGCTCTGATACCAATGTAAGGAATTGAACTCACAACCTCTTGGTTAGGAATGTGATGGGCTAACCACTTGCCCCAAAAGCCATGGTTGAGGATTACTTCCTAATCCTCTCTCTTAGGGTGTAGTTCAACCATCTCCTATCTGTCAAGGTTGTGGTTCAACTCTCTTCTATCTATCACTTTATTACACATATACATATACATATACATATACATATACATATACATATACATATACATATACATATACATATACATATACATATACATATACAATACATATACATATACATATACATATACATATACATATACATATACATATACATATACATATACATATACATATACATATACATATACATATACATATACATATACATATACATATACATATACATATACATATACATATACATATACATATACATATACATATACATATACATATACATATACATATACATATACATATACATATACATATACATATACATATACATATACATATACATATACATATACATATACATATACATATACATATACATATACATATACATATACATATACATATACATATACATATACATATACATATACATATACATATACATATACATATACATATACATATACATACACATATACATATACATATACATATACATACACATATACATAGACATAGACATATACATAGACATATACATAGACATAGACATATACCACTACAAGGAATATGGGCGTATAGCGACGGTTAAGGAGACACAAATTCGTCGCTATAAAATTGCAAAATGCATCGTAATGAGCGTCGCGTGCGGACCGTCCATTAAACGACAAAGTGAACGACGCGTTTTGCAACTTGTAGTGCGATGGAACCTGCGACATTCACCTGTAGCGTCGCTAACACGATGGTTTTAAAAAGCGTCGCTTAAGCGATGCTTTTTACATCGCATAAGCAACGCTGTTTTGACGTCGTTTATGCGACGCAGCTAGCATCGCTTACACGACGGTCTGTAGACGGAAAAAAATTAAAATGTTGGAGGCTCTTCGATCGGCATTTTCACGCATTTGATCGAAGAGCTCTCCAATGATCGCAGTTGCGCCGCGCTTACGAGCTAAAGCAAGTATATGCAGGTCTCTGTTTCTCTCTTTCTACATCTTTTTCGCTTTGAATTCTCTCTCTCTCTGTCTCTCTCTCTCTTTGTTGACTCTCTCTCTTGTTCTCCTAATTGTTGAGTCTTGTTCTTGAAATGTTATAGAAGTTCAAGTTTGCCAACATCTATATATCTACATCTTAAGAATACAACATGAATGAAAGAAAGGAGAAAATAACACTACATACATGCAACTTTGCATCGGTATATTTATTGCGATATTATTGGTTAAAATTTCAATCATCCACAATTTACTAGAGTGCTTCATAATTCATGATTAGTTGCTTACATGGATATAGGTGACATGATATTTGGAGAACTCCAAAGAGAATTTTTAGAAATATTGAAATAAAAAAAAAACAACATATTGGGTGTCATTAGCTAGTATGAATATGATGTTTGATATTCAAGAACTCTCTTCATTAGTTCACCCTTGGAACCATCGACATGCACAATAGCGAAAGGTACAAGAACTCTCTTCATTTATGCACCTTGGGATCTATTGTCAAACTCCTCGTCTAGCTCATCAGGTTCGGCAGCCTCTGCGTGTGAGAGACGACGATCCATATGGGGTGGTAGGCATGGGCAAAATTTGTAATGCCAAGCTCCAATGAGGAACATGTAGAGGAAGAGGAAATGGACGAGAACTGTGGTGATAGGGTTCTTCCATCTGCAAATATCAGAAAACCACCTCTCGACGGCGATCATACCCGACAGAACACCCAAGATCCTCAACCACTTAGCCTTGCTCTTGTGCATGCTCCACAGATTGCTATCCACATCATTGTCAACTACATCCTTGACAGTGAACTCGTGAATGCTGGTGTCAATATCTTTCATATCTTTCATATCTTTCATATCTTTCATATCTTCATCCATTGGTGTCAATATTCTACCCATAGAATGCCTTCATTCATAAAAAATATTATTATGAGAGTATTATTGTAATTAATACACACCTAGCATATGATCTCATTACATAAATTTGTAATTAACATTTTCCAACAAACTCTAAAATTACTCTTACAAGTCTCATCGCCAGCAGAGTGCTTATGTCATGGGAGCTGGATGTAAGACCGAAACATACAAAGGCCTTCATTCTCCTTCCTCTTGGGCTATCGATTCTCCTTCATTACCGCTCCCGTTCTTGAACCTTCCGGCGAAGGAGCAACCTGCTGTGATTTTTGGCTGTGACCATGCAACTTACAATGAATGCATCACACAACTTCTGTTTGGTATACTTTATCTATCCTCTTACTTTCTATCACAGATATACGTCTCTCCCTTTAAACCATATGCATGAACAATAGCTTGATCATTAGCGTTTGTGCATGTCCAGGCCTTCGAGCTTCTCATATCATCTATGTAAAGAATGTCCGACCAGGGATGCCACTATTTTTGTTTAATTACATTGATAAAAAGTTGCATGGTATTTCTGAGGCAGATAGCTATGGAGAGATGAACATCAATCCATATGCCTGGACTGATGGGAAGCAGTAGACACGTTTTTCAGCTCAGGTTCTTTGCTTAGATTTAATAATCTTTGATATTACATTAGATCACTGTCTGAGGTGTAATGAGGTTTTGTTTACATGTAGGGATGCATACAAGTGAGATGTCAGTGTGCACCATTGACAGAAAGCATATAGAAGGGAGCATTAGCAGCGAATTATGTGAATTATTCACAGGAGAAAATCCTATTTGAGTTAATTCATGTGCGACAGATAAGCTTATATCCCTTTTCATGAGAAACTCGTTGAGTGTTAGTAGACAGGTTGTGGGTTTACAACGTGGGTCCATCAACAAAGGAGAAGAATATACAAGGGAGCATTAGCAGCGAATTATGTCAATTATTCACAGGAGAAAAACCTATTTGATCAGTTAATTCATGTGCAGACAGATAAGCTTATATCTCTTTTCATGAGAAACTCGTTGAGTGTCAATAGACAGGTTGTGGGTTTACAACGTGGGCCCATCAACAAAGGAGAAGCATATACAAGGGAGCATTAGCAGCGAATTATGTGAATTATTCACAGGAGAAAAACCTATTTGAGTTAATTCATGTGCGGACAGATAAGCTTATATCTCTTTTCATTAGAAAATCGTATGTGTGTGTATGTGTGTGTATGCGTGTGTATATGTGTGTATGTGTGTGTATGTGTGTGTATGTGTATCTGCGTGTGGATGTGTATGCATTATGTATGTGTATGTTTGCATGTGCATTATGTATGCATATGTGTGTGTATGTATATATGTGTCTGCATGTATATGTGTGTGTGTATGTATGTATATGTGTGTGTATGCAACATTATGTGTGTATGTGTGTATACGAGTGTGTATTTGTGTGTGTATGTGTGTGTGTAGATGTGTGTGTGTGTGTCTATGTGTGTATATGTGTGTGTATGCATATGTATGTGTGTGTGTGTGTATGTGTGTATGTGTATGCATGTATGTATGCATATGTGTGTGTATGTGTGTGTATGCTTTATGTATGCATAT
Source organism: Ceratopteris richardii (assembly GCA_020310875.1). Lineage (NCBI taxonomy): Eukaryota > Viridiplantae > Streptophyta > Polypodiopsida > Polypodiales > Pteridaceae > Ceratopteris > Ceratopteris richardii. The sequence goes on from CM035422.1 coordinate 38,003,894, forward strand.
GTGTGTATATGCATTATGTATGTGTATGTATGCATGTGCATTATGTATGCATATGCATTATGTATGTGTATGTATGCATGTGCATTATGTATGCAAATGCATTATGTATGTGTATGTATGAATGTGCATTGTGTATGCATATGTGTGTATGCATGTAAGTATGTATGTATGTATGCATATGCATATGTATGCATGTATGTGTATGTGTGTGCATGTCTCTCTATGTGTGTCTGTATGCATATATGTGTGTGTATGTGTGTGTATGTGTGTGTGTGTATGTGTGTGTATATGTGTGTATGTGTGTATGTGTGTGTATGTGTATGTGTATATGCGTGTGCATGTGTATGCATTATGTATGTGTATGTTTGCATGTGCATTATGTATGCATATGTGTGTGTATGTATATATGTGTGTTTGCATGTATATGTGTGTGTGTATGTATGTATACGTGTGTGTATGCAACATTATGTGTGTATGTGTGTATACGAGTGTGTATTTGTGTGTGTATGTGTGTGTGTGTATATGTGTATGTGTGTGTGTGTCTATGTGTGTACATGTGTGTGTATGCATATGTATGTGTGTGTATGTGTGTATGTGTATGCATGTATGTATGCATATGTGTGTGTATGTGTGTGTATGCTTTATGTATGCATATGTGTGTGTATGCATTATGTATGTGTATGTATGCATGTGCATTATGTATGCATATGCATTATGTATGCATATGCATTATGTATTTGTATGTATGAATGTGCATTGTGTATGCATATGTGTGTGTATGCATGTAAGTATGTATGTATGTATGCATATGCATATGCATATGTATGCATGTATGTGTATGTGTGTGCATGTCTCTCTATGTGTGTCTGTATGCATATATGTGTGTGTATGTGTGTGTATGGGTGTATGTGTGTGTGTATGTGTGTGTGTATGTGTGTGTATGCGTGTGTATATGTGTGTGTGTGTGTGTATGTGTATGTGTATGTGTATATGCGTGTGCATGTGTATGCATTATGTATGTGTATGTTTGCATGTGCATTATGTATGCATATGTGTGTGTATGTATATATGTGTGTGTGCATGTATATATGTGTGTGTATGTATGTATATGTGTGTGTATGCAATATTATGTGTGTATGTGTGTATATGTGTGTGTATTTGTGTGTGTCTGTGTGTGTGTATATGTTGCCCCAGGTACCACAGACGCACGAACGCAGAGAATAACAGACGTACGAACGCAGAGAAAAAAAATACTCAAAGACAGAAAGAGATAAGGGTACAATCTCCCCCCACATGCTCTGATGGACACTCTACCAGAGCATGCGTATTTATAGTAAATTCCTATTACATCCCGAATAGAAGATACATGAGGGCCGCACTCCGAAAAGCGTGTTTTTGCTTTATTTACAAGTTCGTAATTTTCTATTTTTACAAAAACATCGCTTTCTAAAGCGATCCATTATTTTTTACAAAAATAACTAAAAATAACCATCTTCTAAAAATATTCTTCTAAATATCTCCAAGTCCATGCGCGTTCACACCCTCATGGATCTTCACCTGCTAAATCAAAACACAAAACACATTAAAATCCTCAAGGCATTACACCTTCATTCCAAATATCCCATAAAGTATAACATGCCGCCCAGTTGACGAGCAACTGACCTCAGTTGATAAAAAATAAAATAGACATGGATGGCCAATCACATGTTGCATCACTGAACAATCATAGGCATGTGCCATGTAAATAAAAAAAAAACATGCATGGAACTGGAAAACTGGAATTTAATGTGATTGTGAATGATAAGCAGAAATCAAATGATGATAATGTGGAATTAGTGATGTTTTGTGAATCCATTGTGATTCTTCGAATGAATGATTTTTATATTTAATCAAATATCTATGGTATTGATTACCTGTGCGTGTAGTAGTAACATCATGAGCAAGTATTTTTTCTGGAATTAAAACCTCAGCATCCTCTTCTAACAATGGAGGATCATCCAAAATAGGAATGAGTGGTAAAATTCCTTTAAATGGTTTCAATAAACTGATATGAAAAGAATTATGAATATTCCAATGAGAAGGTATATCTAATCTAAAAGCATTCTCATTAATTTTTTGAATAATATGGAAAGGTCCATAATAACGTGGTGCAAGTTTTACCTTAGGATGTTTTAGAATATTTTTCAAACGTCGTTTAATTATGCGTAACCAAACATAATCATTTTCATTAAATTGTTTAGCTGCTCGTTTCTTATTAATATTACGGGTATAATGTTCCTGACTCTTTTTAATATGCTCATGAACCTCATGAAGTATAGAAATATGATCTTGTGCAAAAGAATCAGCCATAGGTATGTCAGTTTGAATGATAGACATGGGAGTAGGAAGCTTTTTACCATATACAATTTCATTTGGTGCACGTCCAGTAGTGGTATGTGTTGTGTTATTATATGCAAATTGGAGTAAAGAAAGTTTCTCATCCCAATTAGTTGGATTATCTAAAGAATAACAACGTAATAGATCCAAAATAGTACTATTCGTAGCTTCACTTTGCCCATTACTTTCAGGATGAAATGCAGAACTAAAATCTATTTTAGAGCCTAAATTTTTAAATAATGCAACCCAAAAGTGATTACAAAAACAAACATCACGATCGGATAAAATTACTTTTGGAAAACCATGATGTGGAAAAATACATTTAATAAATAATTTGGCAGCTTGAGGTGCAGAAAGAGTTTTCGTACAAGGAATGAAATATGCTTGTTTACTAAACCTATCAACAATTGTCCAAATCATATCATGATGTGATGAAGTTGTAGGAAGACCAGTAATAAAATCCATAGAAATTTGTTCCCATGGCCCATTAGGTATGGGAAGTGGCATTAATAATCCAAATGCTTTACCATGATGTCTTTTGACACGTTGACAAACAATGCATTGGGAAACATATTGTGTAATATCCTTTTCCATATTTGGCCAAAAGAAGAATTCTTTACATGTAGAAACAGTACTTTGTATGCCCCTATGACCCATATATGGTGGTTCATGCATCTCTTTCATAACAAATTCTTTAAAATCTTGTGTAATACATAGCTTATGATCAAAATACAAGAATCCATTACGAAATGTGTAATGGTCTTCACTAAATGTAGTAGAATTATTGAAAGCATTCCATGTTTGTGAGAAATATAAATCAGATGCATATGTAGGAATCATGTCATGAAATGAATGAATATGAACCACAGAAATGTTATTAATAAAAACAATATTTGTTTGTGGGGATGGAAAACGACTCAGGGCATCAGCTACAACATTAGCTTTGCCAGGTTGATATTGAATCATAGGCTGAAAATTTTGTATGTATGAAGCCCATTTGATATGTCGATCTGAAATCAATGGTTGATTGAGTAAATGTTTAATAGCTTGTTGGTCGGTTTTGATTATGACTTCTGTACCCATGAGATAATGTTTCCAAATTTTTAAAGCATGTACAATTGCCAAAAGTTCTTTATCATATGTACTGTAGTTCTTTTCAGAAGGTTTAAGCTTCCTACTTTCAAATGCAATGGGATGATCATTTTGCATCAATACAGCACCTATACCTGAGCCACTAGCATCTGTAACTACATGGAAAGGTTGTGTAAAATCAGGTAATTGCAAAACAGGTGCATGAGAAAGTGATTGTTTAAGTTTTTCAAAAGATTGTTGTTGTGGCAATCCCCATGCAAATTTTAACTTTTTCTTTAATAATAAAGTGAGTGGGAGGGCTAAATAAGAAAAACATTTTACAAACTTTCTATAAAAACTAGCTAATCCAAGAAAAGAGTGAACATCATTCACCGATTGTGGTATAGGCCATTCTTTAATTACTTTAATCTTCTTTGGATCTACATGAACTCCTTGACTTGAAACAATATGGCCTAAGTACTCTAATTCTCTTTGGAAAAAGTAACTCTTTTCAGGATTTGCATAAAGTTGGGTGGTGCGTAACAAATTAAAAACTATTGCTAAATGCTTTTCATGGTCATCATCATTCTTACTATAGACAAGTATGTCATCGAAGAAAACAAGAACAAAAGCTTGGTATTCAAGAAAAATATTATTCATCATGCGTGCAAATGTAGCAGGTGCATTGGTAAGTCCAAAAGGCATTCTAGTTCGAAAGGCAGTCTTAAAAATATCATTTGGTGACATTCTTATTTGATGATACCCAGATTTAAGATCAATTTTACTAAAGACACGTGCTCCACGAAGTTTATCTAATAAATCATCTATCCTAGGAATAGGATATCTATTTTTTATTGTGATCTTATTGAGTGCTCTATAATCAATGCACATCCTATAAGTCTTGTTCTTCTTCTCTACTAAAAGAACAAGTGCTCCAAAGGGAGAAGAACTAGGCCTGATAAGTCCTTTGTGAAGTAAATCCTTAACTTGATTGGTTATTTCTTGTTGATGCAAAGGTCCATGCCTATAAGGTGCTTTATGGGGAGGAGAACTACCAGGAATTAAGTCTATACTATGATCAAGGGATCCTCTCGAAGGTGGTAGTTTAGAAGGAAAATCAGCCATAAAACAATCCTTATAAGAATCCATAAATGATTTATGGGTATTAGGAAGTGGATGTAGATAATCGACTATGTTATTGACAAAAACAATACATGAATTGTAGCCTTTTCGGAATGCACGTTTTACTTGTGTATGACTAATTAATGGGAATGGTTGGAAATCATGTATTGCAGACAAACAGATATCTTGATGGTTAAACTTAAAACGCATGGTGTGTGTATGATAATCAATGCATGGATTATAATGGTGACGAAAAGGCATACCAAGTATAACATCATAGGATTGCAAAGGAGCAATTAAGAATGTGCGTTTATCCATGTATGAGCCTATACAAATTTGAACATTATGCACTTCACTTGTAACATTATATCTGTTTCCTTGGAATGCAGCCTTAACTTTGTACATAGAAGGAAGTGGGGTTAATTGGAGATCTTTGACTAATATGTGAGAAATAAAGTCATGTGAACTACCATCATCATGTAAAATATTAACAACGTTACCATTAATAGTACCTTGCATGCAAAGTAAAGAATGAATAGAAATTGTGTTACCCAAGGTACTTAGATCATGCTCCAATGCGTCTTCAGTCCAATCAGGTTGAATGTCTTCAAATTGAATATCTTCAGGAACCACCTCCATGTTATGTACTTTAGCTCCGCCAGGTTGCATGTGGTTAGTTGGGAACCTACATCTAGCTTTGGTATGACCAATCTTACCACAATTCCAACAAATGATACGGGACCTCTTTTGTTGGGCAACCATCGTCGTAGTTTGAAAGGTTGGAGGTTTGGTAGGGTGTAAGGGGTTTGTCTTGGGGATTGGGGAAAAAGTGGATTGAGGAGGTCGTTGAAAAATAGGTGGTCGTTGAAAAGTAGGTGGATGTTGAAAAGGAGGAGAAGAAAAAGTAGAAAAGGAACGCTTGAGTGGAAAAGTGGGTTTGATTAGTTGTGGTCGTTGACGTGTTTGTTGTAAGCGAATGGACTTAGTGATAGATTGAAATTCTTTGTCAGCATCATGTGCAAAAGAAATAGCTTCATAGAGCGTCGTCGGACGTAAGGTGTTGAGCTTAGCTTGGATTCCCATCTCCAAACCATCTTCATATTTCCGCTGTAAAGTATCTTCAGGAATCATTTCAAGTGAACGTATAAGTAATAAACGTTGCCAAAAACGTTCAGTATAGGTAGAAACAGTATCTCCATCTTTCCATTCAAAAGTCGTCCAAGAGCGACGGGCATGTAAGTGAAACTGAGGAGGAAGGAAGGACTCCTTGAGCTTGTCTTGAAAGGCTTGCCATGTGGTGGGGCGATCTGTGCTATGGCGCAAAACATTCCACCATAACTGAGCCTTTCCCACTAAGTAGTTGGTTACAAATTTCACTTTTTCTTGTTCAGAATAAGATTCATCAGAGTAGAAATCATCAAACTGGGATAACCATGAGAGAACAAATTGGCCATCTTTTCGTCCGTCAAATCGTGAAAATTGGAAATTTTAGGCACCAATCTTGGATTGTGTTCCTTGCTCTTGGGCGGTAATAATGGCCTTCACTACCCGGACTAGGTTATTGTCATCGCTTTGTAGTTGTTGGAGTGCAACATCATGTTCTTTTATTTCATTTTGGGCATGTTGAAGTTCATGTCGTAAAAGTTCGACTTGTTGCTCAATTGATACCCCAGGGAGGGGTGAGGAACTAAAATCATCGATATTTTGAGTAATGTCCATGGCCGTATGGAAAGATGCAAAACCTAGGTCTAAACATAGGGAAAGACGTTTAACAATAACATTTAAATAACTAATAATAATAATAATAATAATAATAATAATAATAATAATAATAATAATAATAGTATTATGAATAAATAAATAGAAGTATTGTGATAAATAAATAAAAGAAAAATAAAATAAAAATAAATAAATAAATAAACAAATAAATAAAAGGAGAGAGAGATAAAAGTTATGTTAAATATTTATTAAAAGGAATAGAGTATCAAAAAGAGGAAATAGCCTAGTGGATAAAACTTATCTCTTGGGAGTATGAGGTTGTGGGTGCAAATCCCCTACATACTAAATAAGGAACTATGTGGGTTAACTAGGCTAACTAGGGAAATAACTAAGCCCTTATTTCCACTCATATGTTAGAATTGGTTCGCACGTAGCCAACGGCTGCCAACGGAACCAAGAGAACCAAGAGAACCATGAGTGCCAGAGAAGCCAAAGATGCCAAAGTTATGCCATAGTTCTATGCCTTAGTCGACGCCTTGGAGTAAGCCGAAGGAGTAACCAAAAAGGAGTAACCGAAAAGGAGCAACCGAAAAGGAGCAACCGAAAAGGAGTAACCGAAAAGGAGCACAAGGGAGCACAGGGGGTATAGAGGGTACAGAGAGCACAGAGAGCACAGTGAGCACAGAGGGTACAGAGAGCACAGAGAGCACAGAGAGCACAGAGAGCACAGAGAGCACAGGGGGTACATGGGGTACAGAAAGCACAGTGAGCACAGTGAGCATAGGGGGTACAGAGGGTACAAAGTGTGTCAGTGTGAAATTCAAAAAACTTGACTGGCGTAACTAAAACAAAAAAAAACTTCAAAAGAACTTAATGAACGAAAAACCTGGACCAGACGGTTGAGATGGATGCCGATTCGCGAATGGACTGGATGCCACAAATCGCAATCAAACGCCGCAACTAGACCAGACGATTGAGATGGACGCCGATTCGCGAACGGACTGGATGCCACAAATCGCAATCAAACGCCGCAACTGGATCAGACGGTTGAGATGGACGCCGATTCGCGAACGGACCCGAATGATGCAAATCGCAATCAAACGCTGCAACCACCTTCGCGAACGTCTTGGCTCTGATACCACTGTTGCCCCAAGTACCACAGACGCACGAACGCAGAGAATAACAGACGTCCGAACGCAGAGAAAAAAAATACTCAAAGACAGAAAGAGATAAGAGACGACACCAAATTGGGTACAATCTCCCCCCACATGCTCTGATGGACACTCTACCAGAGCATGCGTATTTATAGTAAATTCTTATTACGTCCTGAATAGAAGATACATGAGGGCTGCGCTCCGAAAAGCGTGTTTTTGCTTTATTTACAAGTTCGTAATTTTCTATTTTTACAAAAACATCGCTTTCTAAAGCGATCCATTATTTTTTACATAAATAACTAAAAATAACCATCTTTTAAAAATATTCTTCTAAATATCTCCAAGTCCATGCGCGTTCACACCCTCATGGATCTTCACCTGCTAAATCAAAACACAAAACACATTAAAATCCTCAAGGCATTACACCTTCATTCCAAATATCCCATAAAGTATAACAGTATATGTGTGTGTGTGTGTCTATGTGTGTATATGTGTGTGTGTATGCATATGTATGTGTGTGTAAGTGTGCGAATTATGTGAATTATTCACAGGAGAAAAACCTATTTGAGTTAATTCATGTGCGGACAGATAAGCTTATATCTCTTTTCATTAGAAAATCGTATGTGTGTGTATGTGTGTGTATGCGTGTGTATATGTGTGTATGTGTGTGTATGTGTATGTATATGTGTATATGCGTGTGCATGTGTATGCATTATGTATGTTTATGTTTGCATGTGCATTATGTATGCATATGTGTGTGTATGTATATATGTGTGTGTGCATGTATATATGTGTGTGTATGTATGTATATGTGTGTGTATGCAACATTATGTGCATATGTGTGTATATGTGTGTGTATTTGTGTGTGTATGTGTGTGTGTATATGTGTGTGTGTGTCTATGTGTGTATATGTGTGTGTTTATGCATATGTATGTGTGTGTAAGTGTGTGTGTGTGCACATACCTGGTCTCTCTCGCTCTCTCTCTCTCTCTCTCTCGTTCTCTTGCTCTCGTCCAGATCTCACCACAAATGTGCCGGGAGCAATCGAATTTTTTTTTGAACATTCTAGAGCGTCGCTTACGCGATGCTCTCGAAAGGATGATGCATATATGACGCTCTCCACTTTGCCGATGTCGCACATACCGTTGCTAGCAAGTGACTCTATTTGCGACGCAAAGATTAGCGTCGCAAAGATTAGTGTCGCAAAGATTAGCGTCGCATAAGCGACACAAGCTTGGAGTCTGCGATGTACCCCGCCTAAAAATCAAAATTTCGAAAACACTACCATCGCTTACGCGACGCTAGCATCGCATAAGCGACGGTCCCCGATTTTTTTCCGGTTCAGCGGCGTCGCTATGCCCCCCTATTTCTTGTAGTGTACATAGACATAGACATATACATATACATATACATATACATATACATATACATATACATATACATATACATATACATATACATATACATATACATATACATATACATATACATATACATATACACATACATATACACATACATATACACATACATATACACATACATATACACATACATATACATATACATATACACATACATATACATATACATATACATATACATATACATATACATATACATATACATATACATATACATATACATATACATATACATATACATATACATATACATATACATATACATATACATATACATATACATATACATATACATATACATATACATATACATATACATATACATATACATATACATAGACATAGACATATACATATACATAGACATATACATAGACATATACATATACATATACATAGAGAAATACATATACATAGACATATACATAGACATATGCATAGACATATACATAGACATATACGTAGACATATACATAAACATAAACATATACATAGACATAGATCTATACATACACATATACATAGACATATACATAGACATAGACATAGACATATACATAGACATATACATAGACATAGACATATATACATATACATATACATATACATATACATATACATATACATATACATATACATATACATATACATATACATATACATATACATATACATATACATATACATATACATATACATATACATATACATATACATATACATATACATATACATATACATATACATATACATATACATATACATATACATATACATATACATATACATATACTATACATATACATATACATATACATATACATATACATATACATATACATATACATATACATATACATATACATATACATATACATATACATATACATATACATATACATATACATATACATATACATATACATATACATATACATATACATATACATATACATATACATATACATATACATATAGATCGCTAGAGCAATGCTTAATGAGATGAATGTACCTAACATGTTTTGGAGTGATGCAGCAAATACCGCCGTGTATCTTATGAATAGGGCTCCTACCTCAGGGATCCATGGATTGACACCATATCAAGCCTATTATGGTAAGAAACCTGATCTTTCCCACTTGAAGATATTTGGATGTACTTGTTATGTACATGTGCCAAGTGAATTGAGGCACAAGCTACAACCAAAGGCAGAAAAGTGTGTGTTTCTAGGATATTCAAATGATCATAAAGGTTACAGGTGCTTCAACCCAAACACAAAGGACTTGAGGATATCAAGGGATGTAGCATTTGATGAGCTACTCCCTTGGTATAAGAAGTATGATTGTATGCAGGACTATGAAGAAGAAAAGCATGGACATGATGAAGAACAAATCGACCTAGAGCTAAGCGGCCCAAGGTGTTCCATCAATGAAGATAGTTCAAGCATGAACTCACCATGGAGGGGGAGATCTTCATCAAGCTATGAAGCACAATCAATCAACAAAGGCAAAGCAACATTGGTGGAGTTGGATGAAGAAGGTAATGAAGTTGAAGATGATGAAGGACACATGATGGAGAAAGAAGCCATGTCAAAGAAAGAGATCAAGTTCCCAAGGCAAAGGAGGTTTATTCCTCCAAAAGGTGAAGAAAGGAAGTCTTGTAGAGTTAAGTATCCAACTCAAAGGTTTACTTATGATTCATACATGGCAACTCATCATGCATATATGAACAAAGTAGTAGAAGATCATGAGCCCGATTGCTATGAAGATGCAAGCAGGTACACCGAATGGAAAGAGGCAATGCAAGAAGAGATCGATGCACTTGAGGAGAATCAAACATGGACTCTAGTGCCCAAGAAGGATAACATGAAGGTAATAGGTAATAAGTGGGTGTATAAAGTAAAGAGGAATTCAGATGGATCTATTTCTAGGTTCAAAGCAAGATTGGTGGCCAAGGGTTTTACACAAACCTATGGAGTGGACTTTGAAGAGACATTCAGCCCCGTGGCAAAGATGAGCACCATTAGGACACTCATTGCAATGGCTGCTAGCAAAGGATGGAAGCTTTTCCAATTGGATATCAAGAATGCTTTTCTCAATGGAGACTTGGAAGAAGAGGTATACATGGAGCAACCACTAGGTTTTGTTCATAAAGAGTTTCCACATCATGTTTGTAGGTTGAAGAAGGCACTTTATGGCCTAAAGCAAGCTCCAAGGGCTTGGAACTAAAGATTGGTGGACTATTTGATCAAATGTGGTTACAATCAATGCAAGGTGGATCCATCTCTCTTCATCAAACAAAAAGGAGAACTTGTAGTCTACATGTGCGTGTATGTAGATGATCTTATCATTACAGGTAATGATACAAAGGGCATTGAGGAGATCAAGGCAAAGCTTGGAAAGGAGTTTAGGATCTCTGATCTTGGAGATCTTAGATATTTTCTTGGCATTGAAGTTGTATACAAAGAAGAAGGTATTATGCTCATACAAAGGAAGTATATTCTATACCTACTTGAGAGGTTTGGGATGCTACATTGCAAGCCTATTTCAAATCCCATGGAAGTTAATGTAAAGGTAAGCTCCATTGATGGAGAGCCATTAGAGGATGTAACCTTGTATCGATCTATTGTAGGATCTTTCAATTATGCCACAATAACTAGGCCCGACATAGCATATGGAGTTGGAGTGTTATCACAATTTATGCATAGTCCAAGGACTACACACTTGCAAGCTGCAAGAAGAATGTTACGATATCTCAAGGCCACTATAAATGAAGGATTGTTCTATTCATTTGATGATGATATGCAGGTCAAAGCTTATTTTGATGCCGATTGGGCCGGTTCGAAGGAGGATAGAAGAAGTACAAGTGGTTACCTAGT